>JAJONR010003338.1:0-59981 GCA_029582245.1 Solanum etuberosum | reverse complement strand
TAACCCGACTCAAAAAGGTATCTTTATACCATCTGAACTCACCGAGAGTCTTGCATCGAAGACTATTTAGAAGGGTTCGAACAGTTTCATGTTGTCCTGTAAATCTACCATTGAAATGTTCAAGAATGGTAACTACCAAAGTATAAACAACATCTTTTCTATTCCTAACTAGAGCCATGCCAAGGTTATCAACTCTTTCATTGTTAGCAATAGCATTAATCACTACTGCCTTTTGCTCAATGGACATATAATTATCCCACCGGCCTCTAAGTTGACCTGTAAAACCTGCAATAATCATCTTACAAATATTTCTATCTGTATTACTAGCACTTCTGTAAATAGTTGCATACATCAACATACGATGCACAAGAATAGTTAATTGTCTATCAGTTAAACCATCCAAATTCCAATCTTCTATAGTATAAGCCAACAAGGTCTGAGGACGAACACTGCAATATGTGTTTGTACGGTTGATTGGAAACTTTTTGGGTGTCTTTGACGTGAGAGGAGGAAAAGGTTAACAAACATGTCGGAGGCTTCCTTCCGGCGAGAGAGTGTAACAGGGATACCAGTTCTGTTCCAACGAAAATGGCGGAATGTGCATGTGTCGTCGCTGTTAACTGTGTCGGAGTCTTTGAAGGAAGGAAAGAGAATTCACAGCGGAGATGAGTTCTTTAACCTTCTTCACGACCGAATTATTTCCGGCGCTTCATAATATGCCCAACTTAATTGAACACTTCTTTTTATCTTTTGACAGATGCTCTACAACTTAAAGCTGATTATTTCACACTCATTTTATTTTTTGTACCTCAAATTATTTCTATTTTTTTGGTTCAAAAATAGGGTTCAGAAGGAAAGGCCGTTAATTTTGAATCCAACTAGATGATAGTAATGGGTTCTTTGTGATTTCTTTTGTGTACTACTGATTGATCAACTGTGCTAATTTTTTTCAGTTGCGAGATGGGCTCAATTTGATAAAATGATTCAGATTTGTGAATTTGTAATCTTTCAAATATGACTTATACGGGATGTTAAAGAAGAATTCACGAATGGTTAAGATGTCATGTTTGAGGCACTATTGACTATTTAATTTGCCATGCACCTTTAGTTGAGAAACAGATCAAATAGTGTGAAACCCTCTTTCATGAACATAGACCCCTGCTGAATTAGTGCAGAGTTTCTGATTTCAATTTAAAATTTTATCGCTGATTATTATCTTTCTCAAGGTTTGTTTATAGTGCATCCTTCTTCATGCTTATCTTTTTTTTGAAATTGATAAACCTTCTTCATGCTTATCTAATTGTACATTAGTTGATTTTGAGGGGTAATTAATGGATTCACACACTCTACTTCTTTTTTTTTTGATTGATTGACATTTGTAGATTAGGTGGGGGCGTCTGTCTTAAATGTGATATTAGATCGAGTGGTGCTGGCCGAGGAACTCAGAAGAATGTGAGACTTTCATTTTTTCTTATGCAAGGTAATCCTTCTTTCTCCATGTTTACTGTGTGTCTCTTAGTTCATTTCAATTTAAGACAATCTTAGTCACTGATAGGGCTCATCATAGTTTTCTATGAAGATTGAAGCTTAAAGGACAATTTTTTTTTTCCCAACAAAATGAGTCTGTATTCCAACTTACAATAAGGAACAAAATAGAGACAAATAGTTCTATTTCTAATGCCAGATTATTCTCTATGAGCTATATATTCATATTGCCAACACTTAGCATTCCAATAACTTCATTATATGCCTTATTTGCAGCTTTGTTCAATGCAATTTCTTTCTTTACATGGCACATGCCTTTTCTCCTCATTTGATTGTCAACAAAAACTTCAAAACTCCCATCATGTGACCACATATTGACTACTTGAACTTTAAGTTTATGCTTCTGGAAGGTTTCATATAGCTTCGTCACCTAATTTGTTTGAAGCATTTCCGGTGTAATTATGGGCTCCAATATAATCTTTGCTACCTCCCAGGTAGTATCAATTGAAGAATTGATATCAATAAATACTGCTCCTATTGTTGATTCAACAACATCAGCAAGCACCTTTGGAGCATTTATTAATCCATGGGAATGCAAAGGATACTCAGGAAGAACATTTATAAATGATTGAATTCGTTGTGTAAGGATAGGATTTCCGTGCCGTAAATACTTGTGGAAACTATGCTTAACAGCAGCACGAGCAAGCTTCTCTGTGTCAACATGTGCAGCACGTAGAGGTGACAACAACCCAGGTGGAAGATTTGGATACTTAAAGGACAATCAATTTCTTTTCCAATGAATCCAGTTAACTCCCTTGAGGAGCTCAACGAGAATTATCCTATTGTTACTGTCGATCAGGTTAGGTGCATTTTCTAACAGATTTTCTTCACTGGTTTATCATTTTCTCTATTTTGTCTTGTTCAGGATATCTTTTTGTATCTAACTAGATATAGTGGATTAATAACAAGGCATCAGTAACATTTTTGTGTTGTTTACTGAATGACATAAAATTTACTTGCTTGGACTATTTTTGGGATCAGTTGCTTGTGCTCTATGCATTACTGTTTGCAGGTTTTAACACATCACGATCCTAAAACAAGTGTTGTCTCTCAAGTGTGGTTGCACTTCTATTTATATGTCACTGCACTCTCATTTTTTAATCTAAATTAGATGTTACTCATCCATACATGAGTAGTTTGGAATATAGTAATGCAATTGTTGCAAGTAATTTTTTTTTTTCCTTTTTGTGTACACTTCTTGAAAAGCAGACTGATACTTATCACCAAAAAATGAGCAGGGCCTCCCTTCAATTTAGGAATTTGACTTGCATAAATAAATTGTTGGTATTTGTACTTTATGATTAATTTGATTGATGTCTATGATGGTAATATTTACATGTGTGACTTTATTCATTTACTTTTATTCCTAAAAAAAAGTAATAAATTACTATATGATTGAAGTGTGTATGTATTTCTGTAAATTACTATCTAGCAATTACATTAGTGAAATTAGATAGCCCAATTAAAAGCCTTGGGGCTCTCAAGCCATAAAACTACCATCACATATTCATTGACTTAAGATTTTCATACTTTGTAAGAGTGACTAAAACAGAGAGAACTCCTGAAGAAAGTAACTAAAACAATGAGATAAATCTGGAAGGACTGAAGAAGAAGGAGAAAATCGAGTAAGTAATATACTTTTCTTACGATTATTCAAAACAATCTGTCCATTTGACTCAAACTCATAATGAGTGTCTTAAAAAAATAAATTCAATTAAGACCAAGAGTCTTCACACCCTGCACCAGTGAGAAGAGCATCCAAAATCAATAGCAACAATTCTCAGAAAAGATAAAAAGTTTGACACTCATAGATTCATTTAAATAAAAAAACAATTGCAGGGAGAAGAAATTGTTGACCAAGGAAAAAAAATACAGGACCACGACTAAATCACATAATTAATATTTTGACTTGTAACAAGCTGAGCATTATTTTCACCGAATGAGCAGATTCATCGTATCATCAATCTACCAATGATTATTGTAAGCATGCATCTATTCTTGAAAGACAAAAATATTATAATTTAGTTAAGTCTGGTTGGAACAAATTTTGTTCCCTCGTGTTTTATGATTTTGTACGTTATTGACCTTTTCAATCTTTTCCAAATGACCTCCAATTCTTTTACTCACAAGTTAGTAAGGCAAGAATATACATATTAATTAATCATCCTTCCATTTTGATTTTGATTTATTGAAAATTCCATGTCAGGTGTAGTAATCTTAGATTAAAGGAGAGAAAAAGATGATTGAGATTTGTCTTCTTAATATTTTGCTTTTGTGTGTACATGTGACTTGTGCTTCTGATTATGTAGAACTCAATGAGCGATGACTACATTTTGAAGGTGAAAAGCAATACACAGCTTAAAGCACTACAACTTTCAAACCGGAGGAGACACCAAAAAAAAACTTGTGGTTGAGTTAGCAGGTGCAATGTTGATGACATTCATATAAATTATAATCAGAGAAATCCGTATCTCTGGTGTGTGTTTGTGATACCATAAAACTCTAGCCTCCCTTAGCTCTTTGGTTAATGTATTTCCAAGTTTGTGATTTCACATTGCAATGGAAGCCTATTTACATGTTGTTTTTCTGGATAACTTTACTGCATTCATGTATGTTTTTGCTGCAAAACAACAAAATCAGTCAAACCTGAGTTGAAGATAAGAGTATTAGATAAACAGTTTTATTAGGCATTAATGGTATTATTTTGTTTTGGATCTGTAAACTGCCTATAAGAAGGTGTTTCTTTGGTGTAAACTTAAGTATTTGTTAATTCAACATACTTTATATCAATATAGGTATAAAGGTTTATAATTGTGTATCTTTATGCGTTTATCACTTTAAAGTGTAAAATGTTGGGCCCGTGCTTAAGCACGGGCTATGCCCTCCGGTTAGATAATATATTGTGGGTATATTTGAACGTTACATTCTTTCATTTCCAGCCTCCTCTACCTCCTCATTGTATTGACCTGGAAGATCATTTTTAGAAATTTTCATAAAATTATCGATTTACCCATCTCGGTAGCTGTCCCGAGTCATTTCTGATCAGTTTGTAGAGTTGGTCCTGAAATATGATTGAAAAGTTTTGAATTTTGGAAGTTTTGAATTTTGAAAGGTTTAAAGTGGTTAAATGGGATTTTTGGTAACAATCAGAGTTTCAAGTGTAGGAATGAAATTTTGTTAGTCCCATCAGCTCCGAAATGTGAAATTTGGTCCAAGAGTGTAATTATTCTTTGATTCGGAGTTGTTTCGTGGATTTGAGCCCTTGAGTTGGAAGTTTAAGTGATTTTAGACTAAGAGTTGACGTTGGTCAACATTCAGAGTTCAGACGCTCTAATTGGATTTCCAACTATTCCATTGGATTCAGGGGACAATTTAGACGTAGGTGAGGTTTTGGTTGATTTTTTGAAGGTCTCGAGGGCAATTTGATCTTTTTAAGTGTTTGTTAGTTTACTGGGACTTTCACGGGTTCAGGGTCAAGGAGACATCAGATTCATGTTTTGATGGTTCCATTGACTCTAGAACGTCATGTTTAGTGGGGTATCATATTTGGTTTGTGTGTACAGGAATCCGAATGAATTTAGAGGGTCTATTCGGAGTTCTGTGTGTTTGCTGATTTTGCTTAAATTTGGTACAAGTGCCAACTGATTGCGTTCGCAAAGCAGTGATCGCGTTCGTGAAGGGTATGGTAGTGGAACCCTCGTGTTCCCTGAGGGTCTGATTACTGACCTCCGCGTTCGTGGGAGCCTTGCCGCGTTCATAGGGGCCCTTGAGGAGGACCCCTGAAATCTGCCAAAACAGTGGACCACGGCCGGACCCACGCCCGGTGGAAGGTGCATCTGTGGAAGGACTAAAAGTCCCAGTCACCAACCCACGCCCCACTAGTACGGGTCGTGGGTCAGTTCACGCCCCATGGGTGGGTGCTCGTGGGTGGTGGCCTGGAGACAGTTTCATGGGTTAAGTTTAGGGGTACTTTAGGGGTTTCCGGTTTTAATTAATATTAGGTGATGCCGTTTTAGCCTATATTAAACCGCTTATATAAGGATTTTAGACCCCTAAACTAACTCATCCAAATCATTATTTCTAAATTCCTAAAAGAACTCATCCTCTCCAAAAATTCTCTCTCTAGAACTCAAGGAAGAAGAAGAAGGAAGTTGGAGCCTAGGGTTTCAAGGAGCAAGGTTTTTCTACTCAATTTCGTGGGGATTCATAGCTAAGGTATGGTAGTCCTTCATCCATGGAGTCCCTCCAAATTCAATTTCAAAACTAGTAATTCCCCAAAAGTTAGGGTTTGACTCCAAACTCATGGATTCCTTTCAAAATCTTTTATAACGATTGAATTATGTATAAATGGATGATTTCTTATGGTCTTAAGTTGAATTCCCTATATTTCCCAATTACGATCTTGAGATGTGGGTTTGTTGATTATAGAAGAATGTTATGAGATTATGCTTGTAGTGGTTGCGTTACTTGAATTATGTTAATATCCATGTCTAATGTAGTGAATTCTAGATGTGTTGATATGATATGAGTTTTGACCCTTGAAAGGGCAAATTATGATATTATGCATGATTTATGAAGTTTAGTATATGCTTTAAGAACACTTTGAGAGTAAAGTAATTATGATTATGATCTTGTTGTGTGTTGGTGAAAGGATATTCTCATTACACACCTATATATGAATATGATATGATATGATGTGAATGATTTTCTCACAATATGATGATTCTAAGGTTGAAAGGCTATTCTCACTTATTAAATCTAGGAGCTATCTTATGAATTATGTTGGATTGAGTGTAAAAACATTCTTCCATGATTATGAATTTAAGTCAAGACTTAATATGTATTCTGTGGGAATTAATGCTTAGCACCGAGTGGATAGTGATATGAGATGGAAGCCCTCACGAATGTAGAGGTCGGGTTTCTAGGAACAATCTCTTGGGATGGAAGCCTTCACGATAGTAGAGGCCAGGTTTCTAGTAGCAATCCCCTTATCCCATAAACTATGTGCCCTCATAGGTATTTAGCTAGTGGATCCACCTAAGCTAATTGTATGGTTCTACCTTAGGCAAGTAGGACAACCCTTTTTGATGTGGGTAATACCAGATTCCATTTTAAGCTCACATGGTCTATATCGGTTAAGGCTTATTCCCACTATGACAACAATATGAACAAGAATATGAATTGTGAACTATGGCTACTCAAGAAGCTTTACTCAGTATGGGTGAGATTATGGGATCTTATTCATGCATTGCACAAGTATGCTTTAAGGGTACTTATGGTATGTTCTCTTACGTTATGATGATCTATATGTTGATTATGCTTATGACTTATGCTTTTCCACTATCTTCAACATGATGTTTTAACTTAGTAAATTGCTTGCATTCAAATGAAACGCCCATTTTAGCATGTTTTAAAGGATTTTATGCATGGCTATCATTCTTAGTGCATTTTTGTACTAACCCATATTTTTCCTACATTTCCCCAAGTGTAGGGTCCGGTTCTCAAGGTGGTCCTCATTGTGGCTAAAACTTGGACTTGCTCATTTCTCCTAGCTTGTGGTGAGTCCTCATGATTCGAGGACGGATGTTTCACTTGTAGTTTTATTTCTAATATTTCCCTTTCGGACTATGTTGTCTGGGTTGTGCCCCTTTTTATTTGAACTATTGTAATAGATGGCTATGTTGAGACTTAGAGTCTAGACTTCCGCTTTTGTCTTTTATAAAATTTTTAGACTTGGACTTGAAATGCGTTTTTAATCTCTTTGTTCTATTTCTTATGTTGTGATATGCTAAGTGGCTTGTATGGAGTCCTTCGGGGTTCTATACGCCATGTTACATCTAGGGGGTACCCTTAGGTCGTGAGAAACTTGGTAATCAGAGCACAAGGTTTAGAATGATTCTAGGATCATGTCATGTCTCATAAGCCACGTCTAGTACAGTCTTGTTCACGAGTGTGAAGCGCGCCACATTTATGAATGAGAAGCTACAAGATGATAAGGAAATTCCACTTCTTTCATTACTCTTAAGTCGTGCGATAGAGTTTAACTCTATAAGGTCTTTTTTCTAATCCTTATCCGGTGGTCTACAGGACATGACTACTCAAAGAGCTTTCATCGGTGGATTTTAAGGAGACAATGTTGATCAAGGAGCTCCTCCTCAAGCTCCTTAAGTTCCGGCCAATCAAGTGTCTAATGAGAAAATTAGGTTTGGTTTTCAATTGTTAACTCAAGTTGGGATAGAAACCCCGGAATTTTATGGGTCAAAGATGGAGGAAGATCCTCAAGAGTTTATAGATGAGGTCTTTAAGGTGTTGGACTTTGTGGGAGTGATTCCGGTAGAAAAGGCGGAATTGGCCGCTTAACAATTGAAAGATGTTGCTCAGATGTGGTTTAGTCAATGGAAAGAAGCGAGGCTGGTAGAAGCGGGCCCCCATGGAGTGGGAAAGGTTTAAAAATGGGTTTCTTGATAGGTTTTTCCCTTTGGAGATGAGAGAGGCTAAGATACTTGAGTTTATTAACCTTCGGCAAGGTGAGATGAGTGTTGAGGAGTATGCTCGGATGTTTACTAGGTTGTCAAGATATGCCTCATCTATAGTGGCCGACCCTAGGTCGAGAATGGAAAAGTTTGTGTCGGGTGTGTTCGACTTGATAGCAAAAGAATGTCGTATGGCTATGCTTGAGAATGATATGAATATTGATTGTCTTGTGATTTATGCTTAAGGGATTGAAAAAGAGAAATTTGAAGAGAGGTCTAGAGAAACAAAGAGGTATAGGCTTGATGATAATTCCCCTCAAGGATGGTTGGATGGACATGGTTGCCCTAGATTCCAACAAAGGTTTTCCGGACAAAGTTTGCCTAAAGTTTCCCCAAGGTTTAACAAAGAGAGGGTGTCTAACCCTAAGTTTCATAAAGGGAGTGATAGGTCTCTATGGCCGGATTGTGCTAGGTGTGGAAGAAAGCACAAGGGGAGGTGCCTAGCCGGCACAAAAGGTTGTTATGGATGTGGTAACAGTAGTCACAAAATAAGGGATTGCCCAGTGCTAAAGGCCAAAGGAAGAGAGGGAAAGCAAGCTCTCCAGGATGTGTTAAGTGTGATAGAAGGCATGTAGGTGAATGCCTAGCGGTGTCCAATATTTGTTTTGGTTGCGGTAAGATGGACCACAAGATAAGGCATTGTCCTTCGGTTGCTAGAAATGAAGGAGATGGTCGTCGTAGGTCTCAACCCTATCCTTCATTCGGTCCAATTGGTTCGGGTACTAGTGCTCCAAAGCAAGGTAGATTTTATGCTCCCCAGGCTAGAGGTGGACAAGAGTATCCTCCAGATATGGCTATCGGTATGTTGACAGTTTCTTAATAGATGTTTAATTATGTTTTATTAGAATCCGGTGCTATGTTGTCTTTTGTGACGCCAAAGTGTGGCAATGAGATTTGATATGCTCCCCGATGTGTGTTAGAACCTTTTTCTGTCTCTACTCTTGTAAGTGATTCTATTGTAGCTAAGAGGGTTTATAGAAAGTGCCCCGTTTCCCTATCCCATAGAGTTATCCTTGTTGACTTAATAGAGCTTGACATGTTAGATCTCGATGTTATCTTGGGAATGGATTGGCTGCACTTTTTTTGTGTTAAATTGTAGAACTTGTGTGGTCATGTTTCAATTTCCAATTGAGCCTATCCTAGAATGGAAGAGGGAAGTTCTATGTGTAGAGGTTAGTTGTTCATTATATGAAGGTTAGAAGAAAGATGACTAAAAGTTGCTTTTACCACCTAGTCAGGGTGAGGGAAGTAGATTGTGTTTAGCCAACTTCAAAAGGGTTAGTTATTTCTCTAAGATCGATTTTAGGTCGGATTATCACAAATTAAGGGTGAAAGGTAAAGATATTCCGAAGACAGCTTTTAGAACCTGGTATGGTCATTAAGAGTTTTTGGTTAAGATCTGTGGTTTTCCTTGGTCATATTGTGTGAAGCAAGGGTATTGAGGTAGATCCTAAGAAGACGGATGCGGTCAAGAGTTGGCCTAGACCTCTATCACCGACAGACATTAGAAGCTTCTTAGGTTTGGCCGGTTATTATAGGAGACTTATTGAGGTTTTTTCTTTCATTGCCTCCCCTTTGACGGCTTTAACTCAAAAGAAGGCTAAGTTTGTGTGGTCGGAAGCTTGTGAGAAAAGTTTCCTAGAGTTGAAAGATAGACTTACTTCCACTCCGGTGTTGACCTTACCGGAGGGAACATATGGTTTTGTGGTGTATTGTGATGCCTCTAGAGTGGGGTTGGGATGTGTTCTTATGCCAAAGGGTAAGGTGATTGCCTATGTTTAAGGCAACTTAATGTCCATGAGAAGAATTATCCTACCCACGACCTTGAGTTAGCGGTGGTTGTGTTTGCCTTAAAAATATAGAGGCATTATTTGTATGGGGTCCATGTGGATGTGTTTACCGATCACAAGGGTTTACAATATGTGTTTATTCAAAAGGATTTGAATCATAGCCAAAGGAGGTGGCTTGAACTATTGAAGGATTATGTAATGAGTGTTCTTTATCACCCCGATAGAGGTAATGGGGTAGTGGATGCTCTTAGTCGGTTGTCTATGGGTAGTGTGACTCTTATAAGTAAGGAAAAGAAAGAGTTGGGTCAAGATGATTCATAGGTTGGCCCGATTAGGTGTGCAATTGATGGATTCTACCAAATGTGGTGTTATGGTTCACAATGAGTCTGAATCGTCTCTTGTGACGAATGAGGAAGATAAGCAAGAACTTGTTCCAAGTATGGTTGACTTATAATAAGAAATGTTTAAGAAATTAGTTGAGGCTTTCTCCCAAGGGGGAGATGGTGTGCTTAGATTGCAAAATTATTGAGAGTTCCTAGTGTTTATGATTTTGGATCTTCTTGGAAATTCCACCTGTGAAGGGTGTGATGAGATTGGGCAAGAAGGGAAACTTAGTCCCTGATATGTAAGGCCCATACTAAATTTTAAGGGTATTGATAAAATTGTCGATGAGTTAGATTTGCCAAGCGAGTTAGTTTCGGTTCATCCGGTGTTTTATGTTTCCATGCTCAAGAAGTGTGTCGGAAATACGGCATCCATTATCCCATTAGAAGGGTTAGGGGTTGATGGAAATCTTTCATGTGGGGAAATTCCGGTAAAGATTCTCGATCGGAAAGTTAAGAGGTTGAGAATTAGCTTCTGTGAGGGTTTTGTGGAGGAATCATCTAGTTGAGGGTCCTACTAGGGAGGCCGAGGCCGATATGAAGTCCCGCTATCCTCATCTTTTTCCTTCTCCTCCTACCCTAGTTTGAGGTAAGTAGTTCCTCTTGAGTTTTCCTTGTTTTGGGAGTCATGTGTGTTATATGAGTTTTTCCATGATTTCCTTATGCATGTTCTTGAGAAAGAAATATATGTTTAGTAAGAAAATGAGTTTTATGATTGATTTTCCTCATGTTGTTGTGCATTGAGTAAGATTTGCCTAAATCCTTCATGAGATGAATTGTTGAACATGCTTTAGTCATGCTTTTTGAAAATATGTTGCATAAAGGCTCCATGAAATTGTGTTGAGCATGCTTTTAGTTGGAGAAGGTAGCTCCTCCTATGAATATGAAATATGTTGAGTTTTCATGCATAAATGGGTTGTTAGATGTAGTTCCTACTTCCTTGTGTTGCATTGATTATGATGAGATGGAGTTGAAGTTTCCTACTTTGAATTGTGCATTATTTGGATGATTGCATGCATGATGGGCTGCTAGTCTTGAGTCTTTCCTTCCGTAAGGTGTCTCGATCGTCATTTGAGGATGAATGTTCTCAAGGGGGAGATATTGTAACACCCCGGAAACTAGTAGGCTAATCTAGAGCTCGATGTGAGGGTTAGAATCGTGAATGTAGCTCCATGTACTTAAAAAATAGGTTTTCGTGTTAAGATGTCAAGGTAGAACCTCTCAAGGACCAACTAGGGGCCCTTGAGGAGGACCCTGAAATCTGCCAAAACAGTGGACCACGGCTGGACCCACGCCCCGTGGGAGGACCAAAAGTCCCAGTCACCAACCCAAGCCCCACCAGTACGGGTCGTGGGTCAGTCCACCCCCCGTGGGTGGGTGCTCGTGGGTGGTGGCCTGGAGACAATGTCGTGGGTTAAGTCTAGGGGGTACTTTAGGGGTTTCCGATTTTAATTAATATTAGGTGATGTTGTTTTAGCCTATATTAAACCACCTATATAAGGATTTTAGACCCCTAAACTAACTCATCCAAATCATTATTTCTAAATTCCCAAAAGAGCTCATCCTCTCCAAAAATTCTCTCTCTAGAACTCAAGGAAGAAAAAGAAGGAAGTTGGATCCTAGGGTTTCAAGGAGCAAGGTTTTTCTACTCAATTTCGTGGTGATTCATAGCTAAAGTATGGTAGTCCTTCATCCATGGATAGTCTTCATCCATGGAGTCCCTCCAAACTCAATTTCAAAACTAGTAATTCCCCAAAAGTTAGGGTTTGACTCCAAACTCATGGATTCCTTTCAAAATCTTTTATAATGATTGAATTATGTTGTATTATGTATAAATTGATGATTTCTTATGGTTTTAAGTTGAATTCCCCAAGAATCCAGGAATTCCCCATATTTCCCAATTATGATCTTGAGATGTGGGTTTGTTGATTATAGAAGAATGTTATGAGATTATGCTTGTAGTAGTTGTGTTACTTGAATTATGTTAATATCCATGTCTAATGTAGTGAATTCTAGATGTGTTGATATGATATGAGTTTTGACCCTTGAAAGGGCAAATTATGATATTATGCATGATTTATAAAGTTTAGTACATACTTTAAGAACACTTTGAGAGTTAAGTGATTATGATTATGATCTTGTTGTGTGTTGGTGAAAGGATATTCTCATTACACACCTATATATGAATATGATATGATATGATGTGAATAGTTTTCTCACAATATGATGATTCTAAGGTTGATAGGCTATTCTCACCTATTGAATCTAGGAATTATCTTATGAATTATGTTGGATTGAGTGTCAAGATATTCTTCCATGTTTATGAACTTAAGTCAATACTTAATATGTATTTCGTGCGAATTAATGCTTAGCACCGAGTGGATAGTGATATGAGATGGAAGCCCTCACGATAGTAGAGGCCGGGTTTCTAGGAACAATCTCTTGGGATGGAAGCCCTCACGATAGTAGAGGCCGAGTTTCTAGTAGCAATCCCTTTATCCCATAAACTATGTGTCCTCATAGGTATTTAGCTAGTGGATCCACCTAAGCTAGCTAATTGTATGGTTCTACCTTAGGCAAGTAGGACAACCCTTTTCGGTGTGGGCAACACCGGATTCCATGTTAAGCTCACATGGTCTATGTCGGTTAAGGCTTATTCTCACTATGACAACAATATGAACAAGAATATGAATTGTGAACTATGGCTACTCAAGAAGCTTTACTTAGTATGGGTGAGATTATGGGATCTTATTCATGCATTGCACAAGTATGATTTGAGGGTACTTATGGTATGTTCTCTTACGTTATGATGATCTATATATTGATTATACTTATGACTTATGCTTTTCCACTATCTTCAAAATGATGTTTTAACTTAGTAAATTGCATGCATTCAAATGAAATGCCCCTTTTAACACATTTTAAAGAATTTTATGCATGGCTATCATACTTAGTGTATTTTTGTACTAACCCATATTTTTCCTACATTTTCCCAAGTGTAGGGTCCGGTTCTCAAGGTGGTCCTCATTGTGGCTAAAGCTTGTCTTTCTCATTTCTCCTAGCTTGTGGTGAGTCCTCATGATTTGAGGACGGATGTTTCACTTGTAGTTTTATTTCTAGTATTTCCTTTTCGGACTATGTTGTATGGTCTGTGCCCCTTTTTATTTGGACTATTGTAATAGATGGCTATGTTGAGACTTAGAGTCTAGACTTCCACTTTTGTCTTTTATGAAAATTTTAGACTTGTACTTATAATGTGTTTTTACTCTTTTTTTTTATTTCTTATGTTATGATATGCTAAGTGGCTTGTATGGAGTCCTTCGGGGTTCTATACGTCATGTTACATCTAGGGGGTACCCCTGGGTTGTGACAATTTGATTAGATTGTGTTGAATCCAAGACCCAACATAGAGGGAAAGTTGAAGGATAGGAGTGACTATTTGATTTATCGATGCAAGTGGACTTCTTGAATTTTCGTTAAGTTTAATTTTATTGAACCTTGTATGCCATTGTATAATTGGGAGTATTGGGAATTTGTGAAGGAACTCATAAAAGAATTATGCATTGCAAATTGGTGATGTGATCATGCTAAACAACTTGGATTAAGATGAGAATCTTGTTTATTTGTGTGACTTGATTATATTGTGGGCAGTTGGGCTAATGAGATGATTCACTTGATGATATACTTTGATTGACTATTTTTGCATATTGGTGTTCAATTATCATCCTCATAATTGATCATTGCGCTATTATGTTTTCATTGATAATGTACCACTGTTGTGATATCATTGGTGAATATGAGTGGAAATAGGGAACGGGTCATAGGTCCGTGGAGAATTCATTGAATGGAAATAGAAAATGGGTCACAAGTCTATGGTGGATTAATTGAGTTGAAATAGGGAACGGGTCACACGTCCGTGATGGATTCATTAAAATGAAATAGGGATCGAGCCACATGCCCTATGGTAGATGTATGGACTAGGGAGTCCCCCATGGGTCCCAGACTAAGACACAACGAGTGTGTATCGTTTGGACAGATATGCATCACTCTATATGACATTGCACATCATTGCATTGAACTTCATTTGATTATGATCATTGATACATTGTTGAGAACCTTAATTGTGGAATACTCTGGTGATTGTCTATTTGTGAGGTGCAATTTGAATTGTTCTTCATGTGCTTTGTTGTGTGGAGTGAGAACTGCTTAGGTTGAGCTGATTGATTATTGCAGGTTGTAGTTGTGAATGTTCAGATGAAGATGTTGGAATACTTATGTTCAATAATGCTTTACTTAGAGTCAGCTGTGTACTTGTAGGGTACTGTATTATTGGATACTCATCCCTTGCTTCTATACTTGTGTAGGTTACGAGCCCGGATTATCGTGATTCTCTTTCTTCCCATCTTCATCTGAGGCTTACTGTGGAGATTTGAGAGGCATCTTCTTAATTCTCAGCAGATCATCTTACTCTTTTATATAGACTTGTTCTATTCTAGAAACAATGACAATAAGATTTGTATTTTTCTTAATTCTATTGTAATACATTAGAGATTTGTACACGTAACAATCAGGTTTTCAGGGTTTACTTAATTCGATTATGTTATCCACATTATTATTATTATGGTGTTAGATTTTTATCCATACTTTATTTCCGTATTTATCATTATATTTTGGGTTTTAGGCTAAATTGTCTTGAAGGATAATATGAGTGTCATCATGTCCATTTTTGGGTCGTGAAAAAATGGTATCATAGCCCTAGGTTCATAGGTCTCACATATATATAAGTCAAATCTAAGTAAAGTCTAGAGGATCAGTACGGGACCTCTATACTTATCTTCGATACGCTATGAAGGCTGTTAGGAAACTTCCCTTAGTTCATTCATCCTTATCGTGCGTGATTACCTTTGCTAGTATTGATGATGACGAGTACTAGATCTTCTATTGGGGGGTAGTAGAGGAGAGGCAGTCTCTTAGCCAGTTATTGAGACCCCAGCTAGGGGTAAGGGTAGAGCCAGAGCTAGAGACCGTGTGCCCGTGGAGTGGCACTAGCCAGAGGTCATGCCCATGGAGTGAAACTAGCCAGAGGTCATTCCCATGGAGTTGAACCAGCGAGAGGCCGTGACAGAGAGGTCTCTCTAGAGCTAGAGGTCGATGTTAGAGAAGACCACATTCCTCCAGAGTACGTTTTGCACCTTCGCTTCAGAATACCTTATTGAGGGCATTGGGTGTGCTCGCAAGCTTTACTCATAGTGATGGTGCGACAGGCACACCACAACGTTCAATGATTAGAGTGAGGGTTCAGACCCTAGAGTAGAGATAGGTTCCCGTGGTTCATGATTAGAGTAAGGGTTCAGACCCTAGAGTAGAGACAGGTTCCCGTGGTTCATGATTCAGTGGGGCGGCCACCAATGGGTACTGTGGTTAAGGGTGGCCCTGAACCAGTAGTTGGGGTTCGGGGGGCTCCTTTTGTGGTTTTGATAGAGTATGAGCAACACATGTATGAGAGATTCGAAAAGATGGACCCACCCTAGTTTCAGGGTTGGAATAGTGAGGATGCACATGAGTTCTTAACCACTTTCAGAGAGTAGCTAGAGACTGTGGGGTTAGCTTAGTCACATGGAGTCAGGTATGTTACGCTCCAGTCGCGTGGACCAGCGAGAGAATAGTGGAGGGTTTATTCCGAATCCTTTTCGGTTGTGTCTCCAGAAGTGACTTGGGAGGTATTTGTCAATGCCTTTTATGACCGGTTCATCCCTTAGAGTGTGGGAGAGGAGAGTCGGATGAGATTTGAGATTTTAAGGCAGGATAGTCTCACTGTTACAGAGTATTATGCTTGGTTATATTAGCCATCTAGGCATGTCTTGGCCATTATCCCTATTATCCCTGATGAGGCGGAGAGAGTTCACAAATTTGTGAGGGGATTGATTTATTTCATCCTCTTGGCCATGTTTAGATCAGCCCGTGAGGGGGCTTCCTTCCAGTCCATTGTAAGCTCTGCCAAGGAGGCAGAGTTGATGGAGAGAGAGGAGTTTGGGGACATAAGAGGACCGTGCATCCGATCAATTTCTGATGCCTCATCTGGAGGCAGGGGATCTTATAGAGAGAGTGGTTACTTCCAACATCGGGGACCAGTTCATGCATTTATACCGATACCCAAGGGTGGTCAGACAACCTCATAGGTCTTACAGTGCAGGTTGGGGGACCCATGGTTCACAGCAGCGACCTGCTGGGTGAGGTAGTTATGGTGGTTCATCCAATTCATCATAGCAGCCTTCATATTAGAAATGTTATTATACTTGTGGAGATCCGAACCATGTTTCATAGCAATGCTCTATTAAGGGTTAGGGAGGATCCCAGCCTAGTTTTTTAGGCTAGATTAAATCACCGACACCTCAGACTAGAGGTTGAGATAGCGATCCGATGGGTAGAGGCGGTCATAAGTGTAGAGACCCTTTCGAAAGGATACAATCATTTAAGAAGAAATCTAGTATAATACTAGAGAAATTTAAAAGAGATTAATGTAGGGAATATTGATTAAAATCTAGTAGAGGGATTAGGTTCATAAAGAAAAAATAGTTAAGGATGTGCATCCTACCCATTTAAAAATTTATTTGATGTCAAATTGAAACTGCGTAGAATTTTAACTTATGGCGGAAAAACCCTTTCAAAATAATCTAAGCAAATAACTTATGAGATTTTCATGCATATATTATCCTTACACTTAAAAATGATATAAAAAGAATATTACCAACTTTCGAGTACCAAAATTAGCCGGTTCATGCTTCACACAAACATTAAAAATAAATAGTAAATTTAGTATATTACAAGACTTGGGTTTACACACCCCAAAAAGAACAAAACATATAGCCATACTTATATTACAACCCATGGTGACATGATCAAATTAGCCTTCAAAATTTCATATAATTGTACAACACATAGATCATGTACAAGTCCCAAGGTTTATACAAAATATAGATGTCTATATGCAAATGTGATCTTCCTTAAGGCTCTCAAAATCTCCATCTCCAATGGCCAGCTTCATACATCCTCTCGATTATTTCCTACGATAGAAACAACTATCGCTAAGCATATAGCTTAGTGGTGTAAAAACTATAGGTTTGGAGCCCTCAGATTCACCAAGCTACATTTCTCAAGTCATGATCAGCACAATTGAAACATAATAAATAAATCAAGTAAACAATATATAAAGAGTATCAAGTTTGATATTTAAAGATCCAAATGTCAAGAACGCTCATAGCACCATTTTTCAAGAGATTCAATAATAAGGCTCGCCCAATATATACATCATGTCGTCATACCAAGCATAAACAGGTATCAAGAAGGACCGATGCCCTGCATCAAGAAGGGTTAAAGCTCAATAATCAAGAGAACCAAGAACCATATTAAAAATGGCTTTCTAGTTCGTACTTAAAATGGATAACTTTCATACTTAAGACGAACTAAAAATCCAGAGTCAAGATGACAAATGATCTGAATCAAGAAGCATGCCAATAGTGACAAATTCACAACCACAAGAAGGATAAGGTCCCAACAAGAGTGCCAGGTGATCAAACAATCCGTACAAGTGGGCGAGTTACACAAGTGTCTTTAATGTCTTAAAGGATACCAACACGACAATGCAAAGTGACAAGAGGCAACCAAGGTACCAAGATAAACTTTCGGATATACCAGGAGGTAAAAAGAGTACAAGTACAAGTTTATACACAAACCTCAGTGCTTTATCATAGAAAAAGTCCAACACAACTTCAAGAGTTCAAACCGTAGACCAACCAATGTATCAAGGTCCTCAACTTGTTCACGAGTATATACAACCTTAAAAATAAAATTAAATAACTTCTTTAATTCCTAGTAGCTCAATAATGTTGACGTAAAATAGGATTATCATCACAAGTAAGCTTAGCCTGTACAAATACGACTATGCTCCCAAAATAGTAATTCTGGCCAACCTAGTACCTCATGTCGCAACTTAGATTTGAAAAGCAAATCGGCAAAACTGGACTTTATATCCTATATGAAAGATGTAGGTACATCTCTTAAGGTTGAAAGTAATTAAGAATCACCACAAAATACATTTTGTACAAAAAAATATAATCGAAACACTAACAGTTTATCATACAGGATTTTTAATTTCGAAATCTGGACAGAACTTATCCTATATTACGTCCCATATTTCGAATCCATAACAGCTAAATTAGAGTTTTACATAAACATAATAGTTGTAGGTATATGAATTAGATTTTCAAATCATATTTATCCACTGTAAAAGAAGTTCTAAAGAACGAGATATGCTTAAAATACTAAACACTACCCAACTCGAAAATAGATTTTATCACTTACCAAAGGGAAGGGTGTGTCTCGAATTCCAGCCAAAAGGACCAAGTTTTTCTCTTGTGATTTTGAAGAACAATTTGTTTAGATAAAATTCTAAGGTTCTTAGACTTCAGGGAAACGAATTTCACTAAAGGAGGTGTGAAAGTATAATCACAAAAGTGATGTTTATCTCTTATACAACTGTCACTAAAAGGTGGCTGCCCAAACAAAAAGTTGGGTGCCCAAAATGCATACATATATACCTATATGTATATCCCTCACCTCCCTTTCAAGTTATAGGTAATTCTAATTATAATATTATGTAAATACCCCAATACAATCCCTTAAATTACGATCACAATTTATGTTAAGCAAGTTTGCAAATATCACAAAATTTCAAGTTCTCAAAATGAGAATAAAACAAATTGTAGTAATTAAGCAATGGTGTATCGAAATGCGACTCTTGGTTAGTATTTAGGGGTGTTATAACTCTCTACCCCTTAAAGAAATTTCATCTCGAAATTTACCTTACAGTATTCCCGAAACAAGTGCGGATACTGGGTCCTCATGTCTTTTTCTCTCTCCCAGGTAGCTTTTTTTCCAGAATGATTCCTCCAAAGTACCTTTACTAAGTAGATTCTCTTTTTTCTAAGTTGCTTTAATTCTCGAGCTTGAATTTGGATAGGTTCTTCATTATATGTCAAGTCAGGATTAACCTCAATAGATTCTACTAGAAGAACATGAGATGGATCAGAACGATATCTTCTGAGCATAGAAACATGGAAGACATTGTGGATCTTTTCTATCTTAGGTGGCAAAGCTAATTTATATGCAACTGGTCCAACCCTTTCAAATATCTCATAAGGTCCAATAAATCGGGGACTAAGTTTTTCTTTTTGGCCAAATATCATAATCTTTTTCCATGGAGACACCTTTAAGAATACTTTATCTCCAACTTGATATTCAATATCACGCCTTTTAAGATCATCGTACGAATTTTGTCTATCTGAAGAAATCTTTAGACGATCCTTGATAATTTTTACCTTGTCCTCTGTTTGTTGCATAATTTCAGGACCAATAAGCTTTCTTTCACCAACTTCACTCCAACAAAGAGGGGTCCAACATTTTCTTCCATATAAGGCTTCATAAGGAAGCATTCCAATACTCGATTGGTAACTGTTATTGTAAGCAAATTCTATCAAAGCCAAGTGTTTGTCCCAACTACCCTCAAACTCCATAATGCAAGCTCGAAGCATATCCTCCAAAATTTGTATCACTCTTTCCGACTGGCCGTCTGCCTGAGGATGGAACAAAGTGATAAATTTTAACTTAGTACCCAAAGCTTCTTGCAAGCTACCCCAAAATCTAGATGTAAACCTTGGGTCTCGGTCAGATACAACATACACAGGGATCCCATGTAGTCTTACAATCTCATTAATGTACAATTCGTCTTAACACTCAACTGAGTAATCCATCCTGATTGCTAAGAAGTGAGCACTCTTGGTTAGCCTGTCCACAATCACCCATATTGCATCATGATTTCTCTGAGTGCGAGGAAGTCCAGAAACAAAGTCCATAGTTATTCTCTCCCATTTCCATTCCGGCATAGAAAAGGGCTGTAGTAAACCGACTGGGACCTGATGTTCTGCCTTGACTTGTTGACAAACCAAACATTTTGAAGTGAACTCCGCAATGTCTCTCTTCATATCATTCCACCAATAATTTTCTTTGATGGTCTGGTACATCTTTGTACCCCCAGGATGCATTGCATATGGTGAAGTATGTGCTTCATTCAATATTTCTCTCCTCAATTTGTCATCATTAGGAACGCATAACCTATTTCGATAAAATAAGACACCATCCTCTTTTAATGTAAAATCAAGCTTTTCCCCATTTTGAACTTCTCTGGTGAATTTTACATGTTTCTCATCTAATTTTTGTGCTTCTTTCACTTGTTCAAGTAATATTGACTTTACTTGCATATTAGCAATAACTGAACCATTTTAATCAAGTGTAAAACAAACATTCATGGCTCTTAACTCAAGGAGTAAGGGCAAAGGACTCAAAGAAATGCTTGCGAAGGATTTTCGACTTAAGGCATCTGCAACCACATTGGCTTTACCTGGATGATAATCAATTGTGCAATCATAATCCTTGATGAGTTCAAGCCATCTACGTTGTCTAAGGTTTAGCTCCTTCTGAGTACCCAAGTACTTTAAGCTCTTGTGATCAGTGAATATATGACATTTCTCTCCATACAAATTATGTCGCCATATTTTTAAAGCAAACACTATAGCAGCAAGTTCAAGATCATGAGTAGGATAATTCAATTCATGCAGTTTTAATTTCCGAGAGGCATAAGAAATAACCTTTCCTTCTTGCATCAAAACGCATCCTAGACCATTGTGAGAAGCATCATTGTATACAACATACTCTTTCCCTTCAATTGGTAGAGTAAGTATAGGCGCTTGAGTCAACAAGGATTTGAGAGTTTCAAAGCTCTCTTGGTATTTGTCATCCCAAATAAACTTTACTTCCTTCTTCAATAGCTTAGTCAAAGGGAAGACGATAATGGAAAAACCTTTCACAAACCTTCTATAGTATCCTGCTAAGCCCAAGAAACTTCTTACTTCAGTTGGACTTTTGGAAGGTCTCCATTCAACAACTGCTTGTATCTTACTAGGATTCACCTTCACGCCTTCGGTTGATACAAAATGTCCCATAAAAGCCACTTCATCAAGCCAAAATTCACACTTGGAAAGTTTAGCATAAAGTTCTTTCTCCTTCAAAATTTGTAAAATAATCTGGAGGTGTTTATCATGGTCTTCACTACCTTTGGAAAAAATTAAAATATCATCTATAACGACAACCACAAACTGATCAAGATAAGGCTTGAATACTCGATTCATTAGATCCATGAATACCGCAGGAGCATTTGTCAATCCAAATGGCATCAACAAAAATTCATAATGAACGTACCGAGTTCTAAAAGCACTTTTAGGAATATCTTTCTCTCTAACACGCAGTTGGTGATATCCAGACCTTAAATCAATCTTTGAGAATACTTTAGCACCCTTCAATTGGTCAAACAAATCATCGATCCTTGGTAGTGGATATTTATTCTTGATTGTTATTTTGTTCAATTGCCTATAGTCAATACAAACCCTAAGAGTGTCATCTATCTTCTTTACGAATAAAACAGGGGCTCCCCAAGGAGAGACACTAGGTCGAATAAAACCTTTCTCAAGAATTTCTTGCAATTAAGATTTTAATTCTCTTAATTCTGCTAGAGCCATTCTATAAGGAGTGATAGAAATAGGGGTAGATTCGGGAATAAGCTCGATTGGAAATTCAACCTCTCTTTCCAGGGGCAACCTAAGAAGATTTTCTGGGAAGACTTCTAGGAAATCACATACAGAAGGTATGTCCTTGATACAAGGACTCTCCAACTGTGTATCAACTATGAGCAAGGTATTCCCCACAACCTTGACGCATCAACTTTCTTGCCAAGGCCGCAAAAATAATTCTAGATGTCAATGATCTTTCACCTTGTATAATGATGTGTGAAAATGTAGGATCTTTAAAAGTCACATGCTTTGACCTACAATCTACCACTGCATGATATTTATAAAGCCAATCCATCCCGATAATAACATCAAAATCCTTGAAGGGCATTTCAATCAAATCAACAGGGAAGACTAGGTTTTGAATCACAAAGGGAAAAGCTCGGTAAATTCGATTACACGTAACTTGATAACCCAAAGGACTTTCAACCAGCACATTATAATTAAGTCTCACAGATTTAACGTTTTCAGGAAGAACAATTGATGAAAAAATATAAGAATGTGTAGAACCAGGATCAAACAGTGTAAACACACATAAGCCAAATAAGTGAAATTTACCGAAAACCACGTCTTGTCCATCTTGATCATCCCTCTGCCTCATAGCATGAGCGCGTGCAGTAGCCCTTGATCCACTAGCTTTATTAGCTCCACTTGCACCCACTGCTTGGGTGTTTTTAGGTCTTGCACCTCTATTAGTTTGAGGAAGATTAATAGAAGGCTTATGAACCGAGCCTTCAGTTTTCAAGGAAGGAGCATTATTAGGATTAGGACAATCCTTCACTTTATGTTCAAAGCTCCCATAATTGAAACATGCAACAAAAGCTCTCCTGCAAGTACCATAATGATTCCTTCCACATTGTGGACAAGTGGGAACGCGAGGCTTGCCTTGGCCATAATTTGGGGTGCTAGCTGTAAAAAAATCTGATCTGTTTTGCTTTTGTTGAGGTGGCCTGTTAAGACTACCAGCCTTAGAATCATCAAATCTTCCCCTTTTGGATGGACCTCCAAAATCTGATCTAGGCTTTCGGAATTTTTTTTCATTTCTACTAGCTTCTTCTTTGTCAAGTCGTTCCCAAGTAAAAGCAGCAGACACTAACTTACAAAAGTTCTCATGTTGCGGGATCATCACATTCTTCCTAATGGAATTATTTAAACCGTCTTCAAATTTCCTGCACTTGTATTTTTCCTCTTTAATAATACCTCCAGCATAACGAGAGAGCCTTAGAAACTTCTGTTGGTACTCAACAATAGACATGCCTCGTTGCCTTAAATTCAAAAACTCCTTTTTCTTTGCATCATAATAAGCATGTGGGACATACTTCATACGAAATTCCTTAAGAAAATCATCCCAAGTAAGAACTGGAGGTTTTACCTTGGCATTCGGAACACTTACCCACCAATCGTAAGCATCCTTTTGTAATAGTGAAATAGCATACTTAAATTTGGCAACATCTGAACACTCTAACTGCTCAAACACCCTCTCCATGCGCTCCAGCCATTGTTCAGCATCAGTGGAATCAACAGTGCCTTCAAACTCCACTCCACCCATTTTCTTCATTTTCTCAAAGTTAATCCCGTTGGAATCATGCATCGATTCAGCCATGTGGTGGAAGAATTCAACCATTTGTTGAAAAGGAGGATTCATGACTTGAGTACCACGAATCGTGTGAGGATGTGAACCAGCTCTTACACCTTGATGGTTTCCCCACTTCAGACCCACTAGTGTGGGGAACATATTGATTCGAGAAATTCTCTCCAACCCCTTCCAGTGCATGAGGTTAGGAAACAGAGGTACCCGAACCTTCACGAGCAGCTTCCATAGGACTGTTAGAAGAAGAGGCCATAACTTAATTCCTTTGAAAGGGAAGATCACATTGCATTATAGACATGTACTTGATGCATATGCATTCTACATGCGATAAAAATATTATAAACCATGTAAGTGAACAAATAATCTAAATAGAACCTTTTCGAAAGCGAACAAGTATACAAGTAATTCACAGCAAGAGTCCTAGAACCACAAACCTAGGCTCTGATACCAACACTTGTAGCGATCCTTTCGGAAGGATACACTCATTTAAGAAGAAATCTAGTGTAATACTTGCGAAATTTAAAAGAAATTAACGTAGGGCATATTGATTAAAATCTAGTAGAGGGATTAGGTTCATAAAGAAAAAATAGTTAAGGATGTGCATCCTGCCCATTTAAACATTTATTTGATGTCAAATTGAAACTGCGTAGAATTTTAACTTATGGCAGAAAAACCTTCCAAAATAATCTAAGCAAATAAATTATGAGATTTTTATGCATATATTATCCTCACACTTAAAAATGATATAAAAAGAATATTACCAACGTTCGAGTACCAAAATTAGCCGGTCCATGCTTCACACAAACATTCAAAACAAATAGTAAATTTAGTATATTACAAGACTTGGGTTTACACACCCCAGAAAGAACAAAACATATAGCCATACTTATATTATAACCCATGGTGACATGATCAAATTAGCCTTCAAAATTTCATGTAAATGTTCAACACATAGATCATGTACAAGTCCCAAGGTTTATACAAAATATAGATATCTATATGCAAATGTGATCTTCCTTAAGACTCTCAAAATCTCTATATCTAATGGCCAGCTTCATGCATCCTCTCGATCATTTCCTACGATAGAAACAACTATCACTAAGCATATAGCTTAGTGGTGTAAAAACTATAGGTTCGGAGCCCTCAGATTCACCAAGCTACCTTTCTCAAATCATGAGCAGCACAATCGAAACATGATATATAAATCAAGTAAACAATATATAAAGAGTATCAAGTTCGATATTTAAAGATCCAAATGTCAAGAACGCTCATAGCAACATTTTCCAAGAGATTCAATAACAAGGCTTGCCAAATATATACATAATGTCGCCACACCAAGCATAAGCAGGTATCAAGAAGGACCGACGCCCTGCATCAAGAAGGGTCAAAGCCCTATAATCAAGAGAACCAAGAACCATAATAAAAATGGCTTTCTAGTTCGTACTTAAAATGGACAACTTTCATACTTAAGACTAACTAAAAATCCAGAGTCAAGATGGCAAATGATCTGAATCAAGAGGCATGCCAATAGTCACGGCCACAAGAAGGATAAGGTCCCAACAAGAGTGTCAGGTGATCAAATAATCCGTACAAGTGAACGAGTTACACAAGTGTCGTTAATGTCTTAAAGGATACCAACACGACAATGCAAAGTGACAAGAGGTAACCAAGGTACCAAGATAAAATTTCAGATATACCAGCAGGTAAAAAGAGTACAAGTACAAGTTTATACATAAACCTCAGTGCTTTAGCATAGAAACAGTCCAACACAACTTCAAGAGTTCAAACCGTAGACCAACCAACGTATCAAGGTCCTTAACTTGTTCACGAGTATATACAACCTTAAAAATAAAATTAAATAACTTCTTTAAATCCTAGTAGCTCAATAATGTTGACGTAAAACAGGATTATCATCACAAGTAAGCTTAGCCTGTACAAATACGACTATGCTCCCAAAACAGTAATTCTGGTTAGCCTAGTACCTCATGTCGCAACTTAGATTTGAAAAGGAAAACGGCAAAACTGGACTTTATATCCTTCATGAAAGATGTAGGTACATCTCTTAAGGTTGAAAATAATCAAGAATCACCGCAAAATACATTTTGTACAAAAAATATAATCAAAACACTAACAGTTGATCATACGAGATTTCTAATTCCGAAATCTGGACAGAACTTGTCCTATGTTGCGTCCTATATTTCAAATCCATAAAAGCTAAATTAGAGTTTTACATAAACATAATAGTTGTAGGTATATGAATTAGCTTTTCAAATCATATTTATTCTCTGTAAAATAATTCTAAAGAACGAGATATGCTTAAAATACTAAACACTACCCAGCTCAAAAACAGATTTCATCACTTAGCAAAGTGAAGGGTGTGTCTCGAATTCCAGCCAAAAGGACCAAGTTTTTCTCTTGTGATTTTGAAGAACAATCTGTTTAGATAAAGTTCTAAGGTTCTTAGACTTTAGGGAAACAAATTTCACTAGAGGAGGTGTGAAAGTATAGTCACAAAAGTGATGTTTATCACTTATACAACTGTCACTTAAAGGTGGCTGCCCAAACAAAATGTTGGCTGCCCAAAATACATACATATATACCTATATGTATATCCTTCACCTCCCTTTCAAGTAATAGGTAATTCTAATTAGAATATTACGTAAATACCCCAATACAATCCCTTAAATTACGATCATAATTTATGTTAAGCAAGTTTGCAAATATCACAAAATTTCAAGTTTTCAAAATGAGAATAAAACATACTGTATTAATTAATCAATGGTGTATCGACATGCGACTCTTGGTTAGTATTTAGGGGTGTTACAACTAGCCTGATAGGGGTTCAGGTAGTGGTGCTACATCACAGTAGAGTGAGGGCAGAGGTGCCACCCAGGCTGGAGGTACACCCTCAGAAATATAATGCGGCCGTATGTAGATATAGTGGTCCAAGCAAGATCGGGATCGAATTCCACAAAAATTAGAGAGAAAACAGTACGGATTAGATACTAGATTGATGATCTGATTTCTATTTCATAAAAGTTGAAAATAATTTGTATAAGTAGAACTAAAGTTGCAATAGCAATTTAAAGGTATAATATATAAATATGCCCTTTAGCTTGACCTGATTTCACATTTATGTTCTCCAACTTTAGGTGTGCACAAGTAGGCACTTAAACTTGTATAAAGTTGAACAAATAGATAAACACGTCCTACGTGGCATCCTACATATCAATTTGTGTTTTACGAGTATTGTGCTACATAGAACTCATATGTCTACTTGTTCAACTTTATACAAGTTTAAACACCTACTTGTGCACACCCAAAGTTGAAGGGCATGAATGTAAAATAAGGTCAAATTAAATGACACATTTATGTATATTGCCTAGTTTAAACAATGTAAACTTATGAGAGTAAAACACTAACACTATATATGTTCCACAATGGAATTCTCAGTTTGTCGGTTTTCATGCAAATAAATAAACTTTAGATTTTAGATATGCACTCGATTCCTAAGCCATCACTTAATCTTTCCCAAGAATTAAATGATTAATCTCAATATGATGTTTTCACAGCTATACAAGTTATTTAAATAAGAATAATCGATTGTGCCATATAAATTTAATGTATAAATATAAAATCAATTACTAATGTGTGGGCCACACTTAATGAAAATCTAAAATAATTTGCTTTTGGCCACGCTATTGTGAAGGTATATATGCATTAATTAAGCATTTTTCAACGAAGTGTTTTGTGTGGAAGAAAACAACACTATTGACTGACCCCTTCAAACATTTGGTGCTCAATATCCTTCATTAAAATAAGACAATCGTGGTACCCCAACTTGAATTAGGCTTGCATATCTTAGATCATTGTATTTGACTTTACTAGATTGAATTCTGATTGAGCTATTGTATGTCGTCCTAGATATATAGTTTTTAAACTTTATTAACTAATAATATAGAATATTTTTATATTTTTGTATTTGGATAGTTATATTTGTCATTAAATGCTAGATAAAACGTAGTCCGGAAGTGGGTGAAAATGAAGAGTTACATTGGAAAAATTCTAGATACTTTACAATTCCTCTTTTTTGTTTTCAAATATTATCTTTTTTATTTGTGAGAAGTATTGAGAATATTTCTGATCTTGAGAGTAAATTATTAGTTTCATTTCTGAATTATTGACAACCTTAAAAATACTCTTCTACTTGACTAACTAAACTTAGATATAACTCCGATCTGTCACATGAAATAACAAGTGATCTCAAACTCTTGTAGGAGCATGAGACTCTTACTAAAAAAAATTGAGAAAAACATTGAAAACACGTCTAAATTTGGCGAGAATTTTTGGGTTGTATTTCACTTAAGTTGCAAGATCGGGATGTATTTAAATTCAGTTAATCAAGTAAAAAGATATTTTTAAGGTTGTCAATAGTTCAAGAATGAAACTAATAATTCACAATAAATTTAGAGGTGTTTTCAATACTTACCTCTTTTTATTTGGATAGTTATACTCGTCGTTTAATGCCCTCGCTTAATAGGAGTGAGTAGTCTTATTTTGACTGCAGTTACCTACGGCAAGAGGGAAATTGGTGAAAATGACCGTTACCGATCAAGGAAGTTTAAATCACAAAGCAAGTGAGGTATTAAACCGGCAATTTGCCATAATTTTAATTCTCTTTTGTCGATTATACCTTAGTCTACTCTAACTTTCCTTCTTTATCATCAATTTAAATAGGAAACTTACACTATTTTAGAAGTGAATTACTTAGATACACTCTACTTTGTAGTATTATAAATCTTATCAGATTTTGTAGCATTCAGATACGTCCAGATACATGTATGTCAAGATATATCGGGTCAAAATTAGGTATAATTTATTCTAGATATACAGTTTCCAAGTAGATTCTCGTGTATCTGGAATACATACACGAATCTCGCGCTTCTCCCTCTCATCTCGCTCGCCACTCTCCTGTGTATCTAGTATCCCAAATACATGCAAAACAGACCTGATTCGCATGTATCTGGGATAGATGACACTCTCTCTCTCTCTCTCTCCATCTGGCGCGCTTCCCTCTCATCTCGCTCGCCATCGTCCTATGTATGTGGTATCCCAAATACATTCAAATCATACCTGATACATATAGATACATATATCAAATGTGTATCTATTCACATATATCTGGGATACATGACTCTCTCTCTCTCTCTCTCTCTCCCCCCCCCATTTCGCTCGCCTCCATCGCCTCTCTCTCATCTCGCTCGCCACTATCATATATATCTGGTATCTCAAATACATACAAATCACACACCTAATACGTATAGATACATGTATTTAATGTCTATCTAGTGTGATTCACATGTATATATTTGGGATACATAACTCTCTCTCTCTCTCTCTCTCTCTCTTTCTCTCTCTCCTCATCTCGCTCGCCTCCTTCCCTATCTCGCTCGCTTCTCTCCCTATTTTAGTGTATCTGGTAGCAAAAATACATGTATATAAGTATATCTTCCTCAATATATTGTAGGAAACTCTTAATTAGAGATAAAATATGTAATTATCTGAAAGTATAAGTAGAATTAGTATATATGATATGAATATATGTCTAATAACATAGTTTTCCCATTTAAATATTGTTTAAATATCGTTATAGTGGAAGAGGTATATTTAATCCAAATTTATAACGCATGAGGGTATATTTGGATCAACAAATATAACAAGTGATATATTTAAACTATGTTTGATAGTTCAAACATATATTTGACCCTTTTATATTTTACAAATTCATCCCTCTTGGATACAAAGGTAGAATATTAGTAAGCTTTGATCATTATTTGGTGGAAATACTACTATTAAGATTTGCATCAAATTCGTCGACCATACAAAAATGAATATTCAACTATATATATGGGCCTTGGTTAAAGAATATTTTGATAAAGGGCAAAATTAGATCTAGTGAGATATGGAATTGAATGGGACCTTGCACTCCACAACAAGAATGGGAAAAAACAATTGAGTGTCGTGATGGTAAAGTGAAGTTGGGTCTTTGAAAGTTGGTAGGGTTGGAGGAAGGGAAGCATGCTTCCACCAATAAATAGTATTATAGATATATATGATGGTAGGTGATGAAAGTATTAAAAGATATCTCATTCTTTTTCTTTTTTTTTTGAGATAATCGTAGTATTAGAATCAGCATGTATATATTTTAATTATTTTACTGAATATATGTTATCTATCCATATTATAAGTTTCAAAATACTCTATCAAACAAGAGTTTGACTAATGAGATAAGTCACCGTTATTTTTTAGCTTAACTTAAATACACCAAGAGTGTAGCCTTTTTTTATACATTATATTAGGTTATATTTATCTTCTGTAACAATTTCTTATTTCTAAGATTACAAATTTTACATTTTATGGAAAGTTATATATAAGATATTATTTGAGTGACTTGATAATGTAAAAGTGTTCTTTCCCCTTTTCGATTCCCCTTTGGTCCTACACACTTTATTTTTAAAAAAAATTCTTTCAAGTTTAGGTTTTATATATATGACCATGTAAAGAATTTTTACACCACCAAATACTCATCTATTATTTATTGTAGTAGATAATTTATCGTATGTTAAAGATCACAAATCTCACATTTTAAGAAAGCTTATACTATATAATCTTATTAGGTGACCTGCGAAAAAAATATTTTATAATGTCGTATATATAACTTAAATTTGTTTTCTTTGTATTGTTGATGTCCATAAGTCAAACTCTACTGTTTTTTTAATATATACAGAACATATCTCATTCTTTGAAGCCAAAAAGTTATGTGAAACGTTTAATCAAAAAATCTAAATCTTGGATATTTGACAAAGGAAAATGTTGTTATAGAACATATCTGGTAATAATATTCAATATGCCTCATTCCTTGACTAAAATTATTGTTAACATTCAAATGTACATTTAACATTTTCAAACATGAAAATTCAAATGTATGAATAAGATGACTTCTTGCTCCTCCTACACCTTAAGCAAAATAGTCAAAGAAATATACCTACTTAACTCCTGAATATCACCTTTATATATAGGGATCATCCTTTTACCCAAAAAATATTGCAAACCCAACACTTCATTTTTTTCTTAACAAAAAATAAAATGAAGTGCTTCAACTCTTGTTTGTTGGTTGTAAATGTCTTGTTAATAATCCTCTTTGTTTTCTTTTCCAATAACTTGATGCAAGTTGAGGGATTGAGACCTCTTAAAGAACAATCTTTCTCATCAATGGTAGAGAATTTTGTTATACAAAGAGCATATTCTGGGCCAAGTCATCGTGGACGAGGTCACTAGTAGCAAGTTCAAAAGTACTGTTCAACAATACTACATAAACGTGGCATTTATGTCCTTCAACTTTGGGTGTATACAAGTAAACATTTAAATGGTAGGAAAATCCGTTATACAAAAAGAATAATCTGGGCCAAGTCGTCGTGGACGAGGTCACTAGGTAGCAAGTTCAAAATTGTTAAGCTATTGTTTTTCTTTAAGACTTCATTTTTGGTCTGTATGTTTATGATTTTCTTCTCATAACTGTATACAATTCATTGATACAATGTAAAGAATTGATGAGACATTAATATAACAAAATTTAATATGCTTTGTACGTTTATGCTAACTTTTATTGTGGAAAATCTCCTTGCTCAAGGAAGAAAAACCACGACCTACGGGATGTAGGATTTCAGAAACAACTTTCACTAACTTCAAAGAGCAGTTCCAGATTAAAACCCTATAATCTAAGCAACTAACTATATATAGTACCTCAATCTCAACAATTATCTATAATTGTTATTGCTACTCTCTGAAAAGTCAAACTCGCTTCCTTTTACAAACCTGACCATCCACACAACTACTCACTTCACAACACACTAATATAGAAAGAATAACTAACAACCTTGTTTTTCTTTCTTTTTGTTGTAGAGCTGCACCTCTGCCTCTTCTTGGCCTTTGCTGAGATTTCGTGACTCAGTTGTGCAAAAGCGTGTTTACAAGTCTTACAACTATCCTTTTATAGTTGACCTTGTTTGCGTGTTAGGAACCCTAATTGAATCCCATAAGGAAATGAATTCTTAATAGAATCCTACATGAATTCTTACTTAAATTTAGCACCTTTCTTTTATTTGCTGGCCTAAATGAAACTAGTTCTGTGTCTTCGCTTCTAGCTATTGAACTTGGTCCCTGTAGAATTTTGTACATCATCAAAACTAAAATCTGGTCTAGGCTTCTCATCAATTTTTCCCTTTTTGATGACGACAAATCATATGTCCTGCGCAAATAAACACCAACTAACAACTTTTACCCCTTTTAACATCATTGAAAACATAGAGTATAGTAGGCCTAGTTGATTGAATCAAAGATGCAAAAGTATTAACTCTTGGCCACTATGGCGACACTATCACAAGAACTGAAGGAAAGCATCCTAACAGTCTTAAGGATATTAGCCATCCATGAATGTCTAAGCAAAAGAAACACATCACTAACAATAATCAACAAGGAAGGAACAAGAATGCACCACATTTAAGCCAAATTGGCACCAACAAAGATAACATTCAGTAACACTAAAATATAGTATACAACACAACCACATTGAAAACATAAGAGATCATAGTTCATCGGGCTGGGAACAAATCAACAGAGACGAAAGGTAATAAGGAAGGATTAGGATGGGGATCAGGATGGCGAAAGTGGGGTCTTGTCAAGGAGATTCAGTAGCCTATCCATACGAGCATTGTTGTCACATTTTTGCTGCAACATCCGGTTCTTTAAGCCAGTTATCTCTGCCTTGGATCCTGCAAGCTCAACCTTCATATCTGATATTTAATTTCCCCACTCAGAAGTGCATTATATACCCTGGCAGTATTGAAATCAACAAGCAGTTGAGTGATAGGGCTAGTGGACTTTGGACCAAGTGCTCCAGATGAGGCTATTGTAGGCAGACAATCACACTCTACGAGTGTGTTCCTATCAATCATATCCTTTTTAATAGGCTATTGTATGCACAATGTCAAACAAAAACTTATGAAAGGGCTTCACTTCATCTATCATCATCTTCCTAGGCCTAAACTTTACCCTCCCTCGAGTGAACTACTGGGTCAAAAAGCAATTTTCATCCTTACGCCAGACATACTCAGCCAACCAACATGGGAACTTGAAGAATATCCCTAACTTAATACTGTCAAAGACAATTTCCACCCCTCCCCGGAATGTTCTGACAATGTTGTCCACCAAGACAAACAAATTTGTTTAGAAATCTACCCCTTCGTGCTCATGCACCCACTATTAATTATCTAGAAACAGATGTGTCCACCCTTGAAAACATAGCATTTTGAGCGGTTGTTGACACCCAATTTTGACCGACCTATAGCCCTTTCGGATTTGCTATTCAATTAAATACGTATTTTTAAAATATATTTCGGGTTTAAAATTTTAATCGATTTTGTCTAAAAATTATATATTTTAGTATGCATAATTTATCAAAAAAATTATTGTAATTTTTATTAAATTATTATATTTATCGATAGTTAAACTCGAAATAATTACTTTACTTATTTATTTAAATGTTTTTAAAAATTTAGGTGTGTTTAATTATATGAAAATTCTTTAATATGTGAGATGTTTTATTAATTGAATAGCATCTCCTTAATCTTTTCTTAAATCTTTTAAATCGTAGCCTAATCTATCTGATTTTATTTCAATTTTAGCCCTTTCTTGTTCAATTCATCTCAATGCTAGCCACTTCAATTTAAATTCTTATTCCGACTATAGCCACTTGTTGATTGCAATTTTAGCCTATTCTTATCTCAATTTTCAAGATTCCAAATTCTAATTTAATCTCATCCGTCCATCTCAATCACTCCAACACTAAAATTAATCCCAACCACTCATTTCAATTAAATGAATGAATGAGATCTCATAGCCTTTACTTTCCTATTTTATTCAAAAGAACCCAAACCCTACTCTCATTTCTCATTCTTCCTCTCTTCTCAAAGACAGTCGTCGCCCCTCCTCTCTCCCATGCTCTGGCGAAGACCACCACTGGTCGACGTCGCCACGCGAGGACCATCGGTGCCTCCTCTCGCTTGACCCTTTCCCCTTTCCCCTTTCCCCTTTCCCTCTCCTCCTCTCGTTTCTCCTCTTTTTCGGTGATAGCAGCAGTGCCTGGCAGGCGCACGCCAACCGCAAACCAGGCAGTCTCCCTTCCGCCTTCTCTGCTCTCCTCTCTTCTTGCTGCTATAGAAGCAACGACAGCAACAGCCAGGCGAGGCCACTGGCGAAAAGCCAACAACCGATCGCGTGGACCCCCGGTGAGACCAGCAACCGCTGGCCGCCTCTGCTCCTCTGTCCTTTTTCCGGTGGATAGCAGCTCCGACCGACAAAACAACAGCGACAACAAAAACAATGTTGCTCCGGCCTAAGATTCCGGTCATGCAATGGATTCCGGTGGAGCTTTGAGGATTTCAAGTTTTGTTAAAAGATGGATCTTAACAGATCCATCCAGGTAAGTTTCGATTAATTCTTTAACATGTATTTCCAACTCTTTGGCTTGTTTTTTTTACTTAAGATGAGTATGTTGAGAATTTGAGTATCATATTTTCTCTTATATAACATTGTCTACTGGCTATTTCAGTTTGTCTGATTATTGCATATCAATTTCTTGATTCTTAGAAAGCATGTTTGGGTTGCGATTCTCTGTTCAAACTCATGTACGTTGCTTCTATTATGATCTGCCAGTGTTCAAATTGTGAAGAATGTTGATTTAGTATACATGTTATAATAAGTTTGAATCTGTTACATGTGACTTTCATATATGCTTCATTTATATAGCGGAGTTTATTATTTCGTGAATTGCTTTGTCTGATTTCTTCCTTATAAATCATTATTAGCCTTAATTAAATTGAGAACCATATTTATTTTTCCCTAAAATAATTATTTGGCTTTCCTTGATTATTAGAATATATGATTCTAGTTAATTTTTCTAAGTGTGAATTTCACCGTAATTGATGTCTTAATATGTGTGTAAATATATCAACCTGTTATTTTTTCTCATATTTGGCTAATTTAGAATCTTAATTGATTCCTTAATCTGCTGATCTAATTAATTACTTGTTCAAAATTCTCTTTGCTATTATGCTGTGATTTAGACTTCCGCAGATTATTAGTTATTTTACTTTGCATATGCTTAATTTGTGGTAATTTTCTGGACTTCTCTTTCCGTCTATGGTAAGACATTAAATTAATAAATAAAGCGTGTGAGTTGTAATTCTTGTGATAGTTATTTTTTTCCTTATAAATGTCACTCCCCGAGCCTACACCCTGGACGTGGCTGACACTCGAGAACCATTGCTGGCCCCAAGCGAACCCTTGGCCTAGCTCAACTCTCAACGGAAGACTTACTCAACATAAGATAAACTCAAAAGTACAACTTTAACTCAAATGTCTCAAAATAGTAAACTCAGAAATGTTTAAAGAAACATTCAACCTGCCAAAAGAGGTAACTCAAGTCTAGAACATTAACAACTGAAATGAAAAAGACTCATGAACTACTAATGTCTATCTATCTATGAAGCCTTTAAATGACAAAGATGGAAGTCGGGACAAGACCCACGACATCCTAACTAAACTGAAAAGTAAATGGGAATCATCCGGAAGCAAGGAGGCTCACCAAGCAACTCTGGAACTCGGCTAGATCAACGAAGCGTCGGTTGATGATCCTGGTTACTTGTATCTGCATCATGAAAGATGCAGGCCAAATGGAATCAGTACATGGATTGTACGAGCATGTAAGGGGAATACTGAACATAACATAAAAGCTTGAACTTGGAAAGAATGAAACATACTCACCTCAACCCTACTCAACTCAACCTCAACTCATGGATACTCAACTCAATGCAGTATAAAACAACAATAAAAGTGCAGTTTATATAAAGCATTTAAAACAGTAGATGACAACTAAATGTATTTAAAAATACAATAATAACTCAGTTTGTATGTAAAAATACAAAATAACTCTGTTTGGGAGATTCTCTAACCGACAACCATCACTATGAGCAATGTGATGATACAGCTTCTCACCACGCTACCAGAACTGTCTTATACCTTGTCGGGGTATAGAACTCCTCAACTAAGTGGATCCACTAAGCTATGCTTAAAAAGCAATAAGGAATCATCAAAAAAGTATGACCCTTTCTACCAACGTTGGCTACATGGTTTATGAGGACTTTGAGTTATCTCAACTCGTCCCCATATCGGTGCTCAATACTACTCTCAAAATATAACTTAGCACATATGTTTAAAAATATTTCCTCATCCTCAAACTTTGATATTATTACCCAAAAGGTTTCTCTTAAAAGAGATAGTACTCAAAACTCCTCATTAACTCCTTTGGAAATCGGTGTTTCCCCTCCTTTTAAATGTAAAAACATTTACTCTTGGGAATACTTAGTTCCCATATATTCATTTTGAAAAATGAAACTCAAAACTACTCATTCTCATACTCAAGTCTTAAAACATGTTTTAAAAGATTGTAAAAGACTTCTCAAAAAGACTCGAAAGAACTCTCAAGACTTTAATATTAACTCTACCTTGAAATTGAATTATGAATTCAAGGGTTATGATTCTTGTTATGAAGGATCTCTCGATGTTTAGATGTAGTTTAGAGTAGTTAGAATCAATAGGGAGTAAAGGTACACTTTAAAAGGACTTAGACGGAGCAAACGACGGAAAAAATGTGGGGGCAGGCGACCTTGGCGTGGGGCGCCAGCCCCTAACTTCAGAGACTCCTTTTTGGCGCACTGCTGGCGCGCCACGCCAGACCTTCTGGCACATCTGGGGCGCGCCGCGCCAGCTTCTCCCCAGGTCAACCCGATGAATTTTTCTTCTCGTTTTCTTATCCTAATTCGCTTAGAATTGATTGATTTCCTCAAATTTTCCTTAGATTCAATTACCCAATACAAGTACACGAGAATCTACTCAAATAAAGAACCCTCAAACTCATAGGTTTATCTCAAGAACTCATCAAACCCATCCTAATTCAAGAACGAAAGCAACACTTTAAGAACACTTATCAAGAACTTAAATTTATCAATCTTTATGGATAGATTTGCAAAGAAACTCATGATTGGCGTGTGGGTGAACGAACCCAACACTATGAAAACTTAGATACCTTGATTTGGCGAAACAAATCCTTAATTCGCAAGAGATCTTGTTCGTTCTTCATTTTCTCCTCTTTTCCTCTTCTTGAACTCTCTTCTAAAACCCTAAGTGTAATTTACGATTTGTAAAACTGACCCAAATCAGATTTGACCCCAAAAATAATACTAAAAACGTTTTAATCTGATGGGGTAAGGAAAAGATCAAAATACCCCTCACTAATTTGGATAACTTTCCTTAACTGGATAGGCTAACTTCAAACGGTCATATATCCCTCATCTGAACTCTAAACTTAGCAACTCGGTGGCTTTGGAAAGAGGATTCAAAGACCTTTCATTTGATATCTTATGGGCCACCTAACTCATCATGTACTGAAAGTTATGGTCGTTTGAAGTTAACCCAAAACTCACAACTCAAGCATAACTTGAAAAATTTCAAATTAGTTCTTTCTAAATTTAACTCTTTCAAATACCGACGTGTTACAATAAATTTATTTGTGTTGCTTTAAATTGATACATCCTTGCCTTATTTATTTGTAAACAAATTCTTACTTGCTCTATTCTTGGTAAATTATTGAATGAATCACATGCCTTAGTAAATTGCTGATTTTAGTCTTTATTTTTGTAGCTAAATATTAATTGTTTCCTTTCCTTGTTTTGTTGGACCGTTTTTGCTTCCTGTTAAATAAGAAAAAGTGTTAATAATCAATTAATGTTATTTTTCCTTCCATGCCCATCCTTTCTTGGACTATATGAAGAGAGACCCTCATTCCTATTGAGGACACACTTACACACTTTTAACAATAAGAAAAAATGCTCCACTCTAAAAGCGAAGTAAAAATTCTCAAAAACTTTGAGCATTCTTTCTTTGTTGTTTTGTTGTGTTTGGATCGATTATTGGATTAAATTTGTCTTCATTGCTGACTTATTAAACTGCTTAACCAGTTAGTCTTCTTTATGTATAGATTTCTATTTTTGCATTAATGTTATTTACTTTATGCATAAGTTCTTAATATGTATAATAAATAAAGGAAGCGTTCGGGTCAGTTCTCTTCTTCCCTCTTTATGTGTCATTATACGTGTTATGTTTCTTTACTTGTTTAAATTTTCGTATGTGTTCCCATGATTTGGCTTATGTGTATTGAGGCAACCATGAAATGGTTAATCTTGTTATATATACTTGTTTGTACATTTTGTTATGCTTTAGCAGGGTTGAACTTAGAGTTCAAGATGTTGAAGAGTCACCACGGGAGGGAATACTAGACGAGCTGAATTTATTTAATTCGTGTTTTATATATTATTTAATTTCTATTATTGTCTTGTAATAATCTGTATAACCTTTAACTCTCCATAGATATATGAAATATTTGGGGGATCATCTAAGGGGGGATGGGATTAAGTGCTAACTATTTTTATTTATTTATTTATTTATGTGTGAATGTTATAATCTGCCTATTACTTAATCACGTAAAGTATGCAAGCATATCAGAATATCTTAAATAATTGACTTAAAATCAACATTTGTTGTTTATAACTTTATTAGATTAATCACCTTATCATCATTATGTGTTAAATTTTGTTATGATATTGGAACTCTTAGAATCTTATCTCATGATTAATATTATTAAAATTTTGAAATTGACTAATATTAGAGAAAAGACATAAAATCACCATTGAAGTTATCTCCAATTTTAAAAAAGATACTTTAACTTTCCGGGCGTCCTATTACCCCACAAAAGTATTATATACCTTTGTAAATAGATCATTTTGACCCATTTCTCATCAATAAAGTTGCGCGTGACACTCACCCCATTTTACCCCTTTTAATTTTATTGCCCTACTGTCAACATCGAAACTCCATGGTCTCTCCTTCCTCAAGAGGTGAAGAACAATGCTACTGCCAATGAGGGTACTGCTCCGTTGATTGAGATTACCCAGTTTGGGTATTTCAAGGTTTTGGGCAAAGGTGTTTTGCCTATAGGACAACCTGTTATTGTGAAGGCTAAGTTGGTGCCGAAAAACGCAGAGAAGAAGATTAAGGAAAATGGTGTAGCAGTTATTCTTACCACTTAGATTTGAATTGTTAGTTACTTTTTTATGTTAAAGTTACTATTTTTGATTAGTTAACAGAGATCTGAACTTGGTATTACTAGTTTGAAATTCTTTTGAGATGTTTCAATTTAATGAGTTATTCCCTGTTAAAGCATCTATTATAGATAGTATGTTGTGATTCTATTTATGAATAATGATTTTTCCCAAGTTTGTGTTAATGATATTTTCTCGTGCTAGTGTTTACGTGCTCTACCATTAATTAAGTTCAACACATTTGAGGCAATTGTAGCCCAAATAAAATCGGTTTTCTTTTATTTAATTGTGTATTTTTTATCTTCTTGCTTATCTCTCTTTATTTGTTTAATGTTAGTTTAATTTATTTATTGTGTAATTGTCACATAGTTTGAATATTTAACTAATAAAATAAATATAGACCTTAATTGCTACTTATAACCCCCACATAAATTATGAGATACGGTCAGGACCCACCTTTGTGGACCTCGAGCAATGCCTAACACCTTTCCCTCGAGGTAACTTAAACTCTTACCCGATCTCTGGTTCGTTGACCTTTAATTAGATTTTAGATTAGATAGGTGCCCTAACGCGTCTTAATTTGTTAGGTGGCGACTCTTCTTCTAAAATAAATCTAAAAGAGTTGTTAGGTCGTGTACTAAACTTGTTTTTTTTTATAAAAAAAAGGGGCGCGACAAAATGATGATTTTGCTGGGAATAACTAGGTTCTTACCATTACGTGTTTCATGCTTTATGTGTGGTTTATTTGTTTATTTCCTTGTTTGCTTTGTTATTGCCATGTTAAAACTCTTATTTACTCCCTCTGTTTAAAATAGAATGACCTAGTTTGACTTGAAACGAAGTTTAAGAAAAAAAAGACTTTTTAATCTTGTGGTTCTAAATTAAAGTTATGTCAAATGTATCAAAATGCCCTTTAATCTTGTGGCCTTAAACATGCAACGTGGAAAGTTGAAGTTAAAGTATTGCCAAAAAAGGAAATGGATCATTCTTTTTGAAACAGACTAAAAAGAAAATTGGGTCATTCTTTTTGAAACGGAGGGAGTACTTTCTTTATTTGTTGTTTGATTTCCTTTTATCTTGTTTATTTTCATGTTTTATCTCTTCCTTTTTTCCTTATTTGTTTACTTCCATGCTTAATCATATATCTCTTTCCTTATTTGTTTGATTTTGTTATGCACTTATTTTCTTTATTTATTTATTTATTATTTTCCTTAAACTGTCTATATGTTACAGCTTTCCATTTAATTACTAAATATTACTGCTTTGATAACTGGCATTCCGTTCATACTTTCCCCAATTGGGACCCTCTTCTTTTTTTGGTTTTTCCCGTGATGTTGTGCCTTTGCACCTCTCACAAATACTCTAATTCTCTTCAAAAACCCTATATTAGAGAGATGGCTGTTGCATGGCAAATGCGGATAATTTTACTACCGTGGAACCATGTGTCTTCTCGCATAGAACTTCTTCAAGTCCGTGTCTACCCAACTCTTAGAAATCTCAATTAGGGCATACATGCTGCATAAATTCTAGGTGGTTTGACCCTTGATGTCAATTCACACTATTAGTATGTGAAATGATGGTACCCTATAAGCCATCATCAAGGGAGTTCTAGAAAGTCTGGGAATGAAGTCCAATCCAACATTAATCTATTTGGATCTGGGGTGGATTTCTTTAGACTTTTCTATTCACGTTTTGGCCAAGAAGATAGTTATTTATCTTTTATTGATGAATTTGAGTGCTCTGTTGAGAGATGGAAAATATATCGCTTGAATGCCTTTGCCATCGCACTATTAGGTTCCTTAGTTTTTCCTAAAGAGATGGGAATGATCGACACACGTTTAGGTTACGTGGTTCAAGATTTAGCTCAAAGAGAGGATGACCCTTGGAAAACTATAGTTCCCATGAAACTGGCAGAAATAATGAGAAGTTTGTTGGCATGCGTCAATGGTTGAATATTCTTTAAAGGATGCAACCTCTTGCTGCAATTGTGGGCTATCGAACACTTCTATAGACGACCTAACATAATAGATATTCACGATGGTACAAACAATTAAATCGATAGTTATCCAAGAAGAATGGAAGGTTTCACCACCCCTGTGGGATTCGTAGAGTGTCAGATATTTTGATAGAACTCAACAGCTATCGCATTCAATGGAAACTCTATTGGATATCCACCCCCCGTGCCATAGTGAGAGGTGATGAACGTTATTTCATTGAGCTTATTGGCTTAAAAGGCGTTCAACCATATGCTCCTCTTCGAGTACTCTGTCAGTTTGGGAAAGTTCAAGTGATACCACTGCGATCCGATATAGATCACTATAAGTATGACTTTGGACAAAATGATCCAGCAGTCCATAAAATACTTCGAAGATGGGAGAGGGTGATAACTATAGATATGGTTATACGACGTTCTTTCGGTACAACGAAATACTATATGTCGATCCTGAAAGAGGCTGAGGGTAGAGAATTAAGTGAAGAAGGATATTATGGGCTCCCCGATGAAAGAGAAAAATATATGGACACGCAACTTGTGGAACCTTGGATACAGAGTCACTCCATATACAAGAGGGCAAATGGCGCCAAGCTCTTGGAATCGATATCTTCAAGATTTCAGAATTTAGGATAACTTTCATGTATACATCCCTACTTTATTCAAATAGAGAGAAACGTCGTGGTGACTCAAAAAATAATCAGTTAAATCAATTAAAAAAAGAGCTTTAAAGGAGTCGCCACCTAATTTTAGGAAAAACTAGGAAACCGATTAAATGATCTACGAAACCATTAGATTCTAGGTAAGGGGTTCAAGTTATTCCGAAGGAAAGGTGTTAGGCATCCTTCGAAATCCACAATTGTGGGTTCCGACTGAATTCATTTTTTTCAAATTGAGGAGGAGATAATATAATATACAAGTATAATAAACATGTGATATATACAAATAATAAAATAAAACAATAATATAAGAAACGGCCTAAAGTTTGCCTAACATCGATATATACAAAATAATGAATAAAGAATATATAACTTGAACTTCATTTGAATAGCTTCAATGAGAAGAAACCTTGTGTACCTGTAAAGACACTTAGTAAAAGTGTTAGTAATAAATAAATATGGATAAAAATAAATGAATCAAATGATAACTTAAAAATAAAAACCCGTCTTATATACATGGGAGGCTTTGAAAATCGACGGTAATTTCTTCATCGGCCAATTTTAACAAACAAAATATATGAACTTAAACTAAATTTCTGTCTTTTACAATAGGGAGGCATCGAAAATCGAAGGAGAGATTTTTTCATTGGCCAATTACACTAAGACATGAACACAAAATAATAACAATGCCATAAACAAGAATGACGACAAATATGTTACTAAATCGAAGCTAAAACACGTTTCGTGCAATTAAAGTTGCAACTCCAACATCTATTCATTAATAATATAAACATTACTTATATATAACTTCACAATAAATAAGATAAGAGAACTATAAACTAAGCATTTAATTTAATATGATCCACCAACAAAGCAAAATATCAAAGAATAGGCAAAACAATAGCCCAAAACTAAAGAAACATAATGAAAGTGACTAAAGTAAAATAAACAATATAAACAAGCTCTGGGAGAAAATTGCCATGGAAACAACAGTAAAAGAATGAAAAATATCAAAACAATATCATGTCATCACAAAACCCAATTAAAGTTGTTGAAATATTTTACCATTTAAAACAAAAGTAACCATAAAACTAATAAAATCCAACATGAGTACAAAACAGGAAAATATCTCTAACATAATAATTATGGAAACACAAGAAAACATATTATTAACACAATTAAACCCAACTTCGCAAACATTGAACTCAAAGAAGAGATATACAGTAGTCAAAAGCATGGAACTAAATAATGAAAGAGAAGAAAGGAGCATGGTCACCTAGAGGGAGCAAATCCGGTCAAATCTCGAAATTTTAGTCGTTCTTGTTGATGCTTCTGAGAACTTGTTTGTGGTTCGTCTTGGTTACGCCAGAAATGATGTATTGGAGCTTGGAGCTCGAATCTGTCGATTCCTGGGTTCATTTCCAATGGATTGTTGGGGTTTTGGGATGGAGTTTTGGAGTGGTGGCGTTTCGCCGGAAAATGAGACCGGAGACAGTGGGGGTTTTGGGTCTGGTGGTGCTATTGTTGTGGTGGCTGTTTTCAGCTTATTTTTGTTGTTTTAGGGGGGTTTTGCCGGAGTTCTGGAGGTGAGCTTTGGGGGTCGTTTTCGGTGGTTATTTCAGTTGTCTTGTTCGCCCGAGCTCAACGCTTCGTGAAGCAGCGATGGTGGCTGGCAGATCTGGCGATTTCAGGTGAGCTTGAGCTTGTTTTTGAGGGCTTGTTTTCACCATTGCTGGGTGTTGTGAAGCTGCTGGTTGGGTTGATTCTCGCAAACTTTGAGCATTCCCTCTTTGTTGTTTTGTTGTGTTTGGGCCGATTATTGGATTAAGTTTGTCTTCATTGCTGATTTATTAAATTGCTTAACCGGTTAGTCTTCTTTATCTATTTTAACTTTGTATTTTTGCATTAATATTATTTACTTTATGCATAAGTTCTTAATATGTATAATAAATAAAGGAAACGTTCGGGTCAGTTCTCTTCTTCCCTCTTTATGTGTGACATTATTCGTGTTATGTTTTTTTACTTATTTAAATTCTCGTATGTGTGCACATGATTTGGCTTGTGTGTATTGAGGCAACCATGAAATGATTAATCTTGTTATGTATACTAATTTGTATCTTTTGTTATGCTTTAGGAGGGTTGAATTTAGAGTTCAAGATGTTGAAGAGTCGCCACGGGAGGGAATACTAGACGAGCTGAATTTATTAAATTCATATTTTATATATTATTTAATTTCTATTATTATCTTGTAATAATTTGTACAACCTTTAACTCTCCATAGATATATGAAATATTTGGGGGATCATCTAAGGGGGGAGGGGAGTACGTGTTAACTATTTTATTTATTTATTTATGTGTGAATGTTATAATCTGCCTATTGCTTAATCACGTAAAGTATGCAAGCATAGCAGAATATCTTAAATAATTGGCTTAAAATCAAAATTTGTTATTTATAACTTTATTAGATTAATCAGCTTATCATCAATATATGTTAAATCTTATTATGATCTTGGAACTCTTAGAATCTTGTCTCGCGTGATTAATATTATTAAAATCTAGAAATTGTCTAGTAATGTAATTATATACCATGTCTATAGGGTTTAAATAAATTCTGACATATTTTTAGGTGTAGAAATTCATATAGGCGTCTAATAAAAAATTTAGCTTACTATTATTTAGAAATCATGTCCATAGGAGCGATGAAGTATTTTCGGCCTTTCAATCACCTAGAAATCATGTTCATAGGTTATTAATTAATTTTCAGTATGTCACTTAATTCAAAATTGTGAATAATTTTTTGGATCTTAATAAATTAGACTCATTAATCTGTTTGTCGCAACTTTGATGTGTTGATTAATTTCCAGCGTGTTTACTACTAAAATAAATTTGCTATACATATTTTCTGCCCAATGTTAAATAAGTTCTGCAACACAGTTATTTTCTGCTGTAAAATAAATCAATTAACTATTTCCAGCATGTTATAATTGAATAAAATTAATTTATGCATGACTATTTTATTCTCTGTTAATGCTTAAATATTTTTCAGTCTGTTGATCAATAAATAATTTATGCAATGTAATCAGCTTCTGCCATTTTAAAATTAACTAATAAACAGTTTCTGCATGCTAAACTATTTTAAATACCTGCTGCCCTGATTAAATTCTGCCCAAAATAATTAATTTTAGCATTATATGAAACTGTTTTGCTACTTAAAATAATGATTCATTTTTAGCATGCTAATTAACAATAATATGATCTGCTACTGCTCTAAAAATTATATTTCCTGTGATCACTTTTCTGCCACCCTTAAAATGAGTTAATAACTGCTTTTCTGCATTTGTAATACTTTTTTCCCCTCTAAAATTAATTAATTATTGTTATGTTGATTGATTGTATGTTCACACACTCCGCATGACACCTTTCACTATTATTTATGTATGAAAGCATGTTAAATAACAAAAACCTAGAGGCTAATTTGAGATTTATGTGCTAAATGTTCGTCCAAACTGTTTTGCCTGATGTTTAGAGGGCTTAATTAATAGCCTATATTTTATTTTTGTCTAAAACCACCCTAATAGTAGTCCAATGCCACTTGGATATTAAACGGGGATGCTAGGCACATTCTAGGACGTTATGCATACAAAAAATTGGGTAGGGGCAGTTAGGCCCTTTAACAAAAATGATGAAAATTGACTCGAGCATAAAACGACAAAACACAGATTTTGTCTTCCGAATAATAAGCTGAGCGGTGATCCGTAGAAGGGTATTAGTTTAGGTTTTGTAGTTTCCCTTTTCCTTCCCTTTCTACTTGTTTATAAACATACTTGCTTGGGGTAGTTTAATAAATAAAATCGGTTTTTTTTTATATAATTGTGTATTTTCTATCTTCTTGCTTATCTCTTTTTATTTGTTTAATGTTAGTGTAATTTATTTATTGCGTACTTTGTCACATAGTTTTAATATTTGACTAATAAAATATATAGAGACTTTAATTGCTACTTGTAACCCCCCACATAAATTATGAGATACGACCAAGACCCATCTTTGTGGACCTCAAGGGATGCCTAACACCTTCCCTTCAAGGTAACTTGAAACCTTACCCGATATCTGGTTCGTTGACCTTTAATTAGATTTAGTTAGGTTATATAGGTGCCCTAACGCCCCTTAATTCGTTAGGTGACAGCTCTTCTTTTAAAATAAACCTAAAAGAGTTGTTAGGTCGTGCACTAAACCTGTTTTTTTTAAAATGGTGCGCGACAGAATGGAGACTCCGCTGGGATTAACTAGGTTCTTACCATTACGTGTTTCATGCTTTATGTGGGTTTAGTTTTTTTATTGCTTTATTTGTTTATTTCCTTGATTACTTTGTTACTGCCATGTTCAAACTGTTATTTACTTTCTTTATTTGTTGTTTGCTTTCCTTTTATCTTGTTTATTTCCATGTTTTATCTCTTTCCTTTTTCCTTATTTGTTTATTTCCATATTTAATCCCTTTCTCTTTTTTTTCTTATTTGTTTACTTCCATGGTTGATCCTATATCCCTTTCCTTATTTGTTTGATTTTCTTATGCACTTATTTTATTTATTTATGTATTTATTTATTTACTGTTTTTCTTAAACTATCTATATGTTACCGCTTTCCATTTAATTGTTAAATGTTACTGCTTTGATAACTGGCATTCCGTTCATACTTCCCCCAATTGGGACCCTCATCCTTTTTTTTGTTTTTCCCGTGTTGTTGTACCTTTGCACCTCTCACAAATACTCTAATTCTCTTTTTTTTAAAACCTATATTAGAGAAATGGCTGATGCATGGTAGATGGGGATAGTTTTACTATCGTGGAATCATGTGCCTTCTCGCACAGAATCTCTTCAAGTCTGTATCTACCCAACTATTAGAAATCTCAATTAGGTGATACATGCTGCATAAACCCTAGGTGGTTTGAACCTTGGTGTCAATTCACACTATTAGTATCCACTCTATCATCTAAAGGGCTCCAACACCCGTTAGACAAATTGCATATTATGTGTCAGTATGATCACAATAATTAATCCAACTCAAGTCGTGCCAAAATGGAGTGTAGAATTATATTGTTGTTTTGTTTGCAGTGTCGTAATTGCCTACCCAGATATTATCGACAAGCAAATGGCGGTACATGTAAATCCCAAGCTAAGAGTGTGGTGGAATGATATCAAGTGGGATCCTGAATTAGAGGTTGATCAAATTTTGGGTGGCTTAACGTCACTCCCTCCTGTCACACCAGACCCTCATTTAATTAAGGTTTTGCTAAGTTTTTGGGACCCTGTGAGGATGGTCTTCAAATTTGTAGATTTCAAATTGGTGCCAACGATTGAAGAGATTAGTGGTTTCATCGAGTTACCGTACCATGAGTGTGAAATGATGGTACCCTATAAGCCATCATCAAGGGATTTTCTAGAAAGTCTGGGAATGAAGTTCAATCCAACATTAATCTGTTTGGATCTGGGGTGGATTTCTTTAGAATTTTTGTGTTCACGTTTTGGCCAAGAAGATAGTTATTTCTCTTTTATTGATGAATTTGAGTGCTTTATCGAGAGATGAAAATATATCGCTTGAATGCCATTGCCATCGCACTTTTAGGTTTCTTAGTTTTCCCTAAAGAGAGGGGAAAGATCGACACACGTTTGGGTTACGTGGTTCAAGATTTAGCTCAAAGAGAGGTTGAACCTAGGAAAACTATAGTTCTCATGATACAGGAAGAAATAATGAGAAGTTTGTCGGCATGCGTCAATGGTAGAATATTCTTTGAAGGATGCAACCTCTTGCTGCATTTGTGGGCTATTGAACACTTCTATAGACGACCTGACATAATAGATATTCTCGATGGTACAAGCAAAACAATTGATAGTCATCCAAGAAGAATGGAAGGTTTCACCACCCCTGTGGCATTCGTAGACTGCCAGATATTTTTGATAGAACTCTACAGCTATCGCATTCCATGGAAACTCTATTGGATATCCACCCTCGTGCTATAGTGAGATGTAATGAACGTTATTTCATTGAGCTTATTGTCTTAAAAGGCGTTCAACAATATGCTCCTCTTCAAGTACTCTGTCAGTTTGGGCAAGTTCAAGTGGTACTACTGCGATCCGATATAGATCACTATAAGTATGACTTTGGACAAAATGATCCAGCAGTCCATAACATACTTCGAAGATGGGAGAGGGTGATAACTATAGATATGGGTATACAACTTTTTTTTTGTACAACGGAATACTATATGTTTATCCTGAAAGAGGTTGAGGGTAGAGAATTAAGTGAAGAAGGATATTATGGGCTCGCCGATAAAAGAGAAAATATATGGGTACGCTACTTGTGGAACCTTGGATATAGAGTCACTCCATATACAAGAGGGCAAATGGCGCCAAGCTCTTGGGATCAATATCTTCAAGATTTCAGAATTTAGGATAACTTTTGTAACACCTCGGTATTTGAAAGAACTAGAATTAGAAAGAAACTATTTTTGGAAAGATTTAAATTTGGAAATTTTGGCAAAGTTATGTTGAGTATGAGTTTTGGGTCAACTCCAAACGACCATAACTTTTAGTACAGGATGAGTTAGGTGTGCCATAAAGTTACAAATGAAAGGTCTTTGAATTATCTTTCCAACGTCAATGAGTTTGCTAATTTTTGAGCTCGTATGAGAGAGATATGCCCGTTTGAAGTCAAACTGTCCGGATAAGGAAAGTCACCTGGATTTAAGAGGGGTATTTTGGTCTTTTCATTATCCAATTAAGTAATTTCATTTATAGTAATTTATTTGGGGTCTAAACTGATTTGGTTCAGTTTACGCATTCCAAATTAACGCTAGGGCTTTGAAAAGAGGAGAAAAAAAGAGAGAAGCCAAGGTTTCATCACGTTCTTGAGATTTCGCTTGCGGATTTTGCCAAGGGTTAATCCCTAAGAGGTATGTGAGTTCACATAGCATTGGGTTCATTCACCCACACGCCAATCATGTTTAATTCAGCAAATTTACGTTCTTGAAAGTAGAGTAATTGACTTCTTGATGGATTTTGTTGAAGTTTCATTTGAATCTTGATTGTTGGGATTTGGAGGAGTTCTTGAGATGATTCTAAGAGACTTAAGGTTGTTTTCGAGTAAATTCTTGTACAATTTGGTTGGGTATTCGAATCTAAATGTTTGGGGAGGAAACCAATCGAATCTAGATGATTTAGGGTAAAAAAACGAGCAAGAAAATTCGTGGGTTTTCTGGGCAGGGGGCTGGCTCACCGCGCCACTCAGTGTGCCAGCATGAGGAGTTTGTAGGTTTGCCTCTAGGAGGCCGCGCCACTCAGTGCACCCCAAGCCATCTTTTTTAGTTAGGGCTCTGGCGCCCTGCGCCACTCAGTACGCCAGGGTCGCCAGGTCCTCTACCATTTCCCTCTTCTTTCCATTTGAGTTCCCTCGAATCGTACCTATGTTTTCTAGTTGTTTTCTACACTATAAGGTACGTTTAAACATCGAGAGATCATCTATAACACGAGATCATCACCCTTGAATCCATAATTCAAATTCAAGGTAGAGCTAAGAGTCAAGTCAAGAGAGTTCTTAGAGTCTTTTACAATTGCTTTAGATTTGTTTTAAGACTTTAGCATTGAGTTTGAGAAAGAGTAGAGCCGAGTTCATTTTATTTAAAATGTAATATGGGGACTAAGTATTCCCAAAGAGCAAATGTTTTCATATTTAAGATGAGAGGAAATACCGATTTCCAAATGAGTTTTCATGAGTAGTTTTGAGTTCCATCTCTTTTAAGAGATAAGTTTTGAGTAATAACCTCAAACCACAGAGAAAGAGTTATGTTTTTAAACATATGAGCTGAGTATATTTTAGGAGTAGTATTGAGCACCGATATGGATAACTCAAGTCTCCATAAACCATGTAGCCAATGTGGGTAGAAAGGGTCATACTTTTTTGATGATTCCTTAATGCTTTTTATCTTAGACTAGTGGATCCACTTAGTTGAGGCGTTCTATATCCCAGCAAGTTATAGGAAAGTTCTGGCAGCGTGGGCGAGACGATGTGTCATCATATAGCTCATAGTGATGGTGGCCGGTTAGAGAATCTCCCAAACATAGTATATTTTTGTATTCTTATATGCAACTGAGATATTATTATATTTTCCAATACTTTGAGATGTTATCTACTGTTTTAAATGCTTTATATAAATTGCATCTTTATTGTTGTTTATTTCTGTATTAAGTTCAGTATCCATGAGTTGAGTAAAGTTGAGGTAAGTGTTTCTTTCGGATTTCAATTGAAGCTTATGTCATGTTTATTTTTCCCCTCACATGCTCGTACATTCTATGTACTGACGCTATTTGGTCTGAATCTTTTATGATGCAGATACAGGTAACGAGGATCAGCATCCAGCGCTTCGTTGATCCAGTTGAGCATTCAGAGTCAATTGGTGAGCCTCCTTGCTTTCCGGAGGATCCCTTTTTATCATGGTTGTTATCATTTCAGCTGTTAGGATGATCGGGGGTCTTGTCCCGACATCCCTCATAGTATTAGAGGCCTCATAGATAGTCAGATATTGATAGTTCATTAGTATTGTTCATTTCAGTTGTTTTATTCTAAGACTTGAGTTTCCACTTTGGCGAGATAATTGTTTATTTCTAAAACATTCTGAGTTTATCTATTGAGACAATTCAGCTAAGATTGTATTTCAGTACATTTTATGTTGAGTAAGTCTTCCGCTGAGAGTTAAGGTAGGCCAAGGGTTCATTTGAGGCCAGCAATAGTTCTCGAGTGCCAGTCCCGCCCAGGGTGTAGGCTCGAGGTGTGACAAACTTTGTATCAGAGCACATAGTTCAAGAGTCCTAGGGTGTCTATGAAGCCGTGTCTGTAGAGTCCTAGTTATCGGTGTGAAGTGCGCCACATCTATAATTAGGAGGCTGCAACATTTAGGAACTATCTCACTTATTTCATACTCATTTCGTGTGATAGAGTTTATCTCTATAAAAGTTTCTTTCTAACTCGTGCTTGCGCGTATCTTTCAGATCATACATCCACAAAGAGCTGTCAGAGGTCGTCCTTCTAGAAGGAACGTTGAGGAAGAATGGGTACCTGATACACTAGAAGTGCAACCCCAAGGAGAGGTCACTAATGCTTAATTTCGGGAAGCTATCTGAATGCTGAGTCAAGATGTGACCAACCAAGTTGGGCAACAAAGAGGGGTTCTACAGGATGTGGCTGATACGTCTAGAATCCATAAGTTCTTAAGGATGAATCCTCCAAGCTTCACTGGTTCAAGTGTCACTGAGGATCCGGAAAACTTTGTTGAAGAGCTTCAGAAGGTTTTTGAGATTATGCATGTTATTGATGCTGAGAGAGTGGAACTAGTTGCATACCAATTGAAGGGTATTGCTAGAATCTAGTTTGACCAATGGAAGAAGAATAAAGTTGAGGGTGCACCACTTGTGAGTTGGGCTATGTTTGAGGAGGCCTTCTTGGGATGTTTCTTTCCCCGGGAACTGAGAGAATCAAAGGTGCGAGAATTCCTTACTCTTAAGCAGGAATCTATGAGTGTGCACAAGTACAGCCTTAAGTTCACCCAACTTTCCCGTTATGCTTCGGAGATGGTTGCTGACATGAGGAGCAGGATGAGTTTATTCGTTGCTGGATTTTCTCGTCTGTCAAGCAAAAAGGGCAAGGCAGCTATGCTGATGGGAGATATGGACATAGCAAGGTTGATGATCCATGTGCAACAGGTTGATGAGGATAAGCTGAGGGATAGAGAAGAGTTTAGAAACAAGAAGGCTAAGACATCAGGGAATGAGTCTGGATAGCAGAAGAGTAATGCCAACCGGTCATCTTTCCAACATAAGCAAAAGGGACTTGCTCCATCCTCTGTTAGTGCACATGCACCAAGGAACGGATGTGAGTTCAATAATCAGAATTCATAGCATTTCAGAGGTAGACCTGCACAGTCTCAAGGTAGTGTGGCACAAGGAGGTAACTGGGATCCTACATGTGCTAAGTGTGGTAGGAACCACCCAGGAACATGTTGTGATGGCTCCACTGGTTGCTTCAAGTGTGGTCAAGAGGGGCACTTCATGAAAGAGTGCCCTAAGAACAGGCAGGGCAGTGGAAATAGGGGCAATAGAGCCCAATCTTCTTCAGTTTCTCCACCAGACAGAGCTGCACTGAGAGAAGCTACTTCGAGGACTGGCGGAGGAGCAAACCGTCTATATGCTATCACTAGTTGCCAAGAGCAAGAGAATTTTCCAAATGTTGTCATTGGTATGATCAAAGTCTTTACTTTTGATGTTTATGCTTTGCTAGATCCAGGCTAGAGTCTATATTTTGTGACTCCTTATATTGCCATGAATTTTGATATTTTTCCTAAGCAACTTATTGAGCCCTTCAGTGTTTTTACACCTGTTGGTTAGTCTATTCTAGCTGAGAGAGTTTATCGTGATTGTACCATTTCCGTCAATCACAAGAATACTATGGCTGACTTAGTTGAGTTAGATATGGTAGATTTTGATGTCATTCTAGGTATGGATTGGATTCATGCTAGTTATACCTCAGTCGATTGTAGAACTCGAGTTGTTAAGTTTCAGTTTCCTAATGAGCCAGTTATTGAGTGGAGCAGTAGTTCAGCAGTGCCTAAGGATCATTTTATTTCGTACCTTAAGGCGAGAAAGTTAGTTTCCAAGGGTTGTGTCTATCACTTAGTCCAAGTAAATGACTCTAGTGTTGAGACACCTCATATTCAGTCAGTTCCAGTTGTGAGTGAGTTTCCAGAGGTCTTTCAAGACGATCTTCCCGGAGTCCCTCCTGAGAGTGAAATAGACTTCGGTATAGATATTTTTCTCGATACTCATCATATCTCTATTCCGCCATATAGAATGGCTCCAACAGAGTTGAAAGAGTTAAAAGAGCAGTTGAAAGATCTTCTTGAGAAAGGTTTTATTCGACCAAGTGTCTCACCTTGGGGCGCTCCGGTCTTATTTGTGAGAAAGAAAGATAGTTCACTTAGAATGTGTATAGATTACAGCCAGTTGAACAAGGTTACTGTCAAGAATAAGTATCCTCTTCCGAGAATTGATGATCTTATTCGATCAACTTCAGGGTGCCACTTGTTTTTCTAAGATAGACCTCAGATCTGGCTATCATCAGTTGAGAGTAAGAGAAAGTGATATCCCTAAGACAGCTTTCCGGACCCGCTATGGTCATTATGAGTTCCTAGTTATGTCCTTTGGTTTGATCAATGCTCATGCGGCATTCATGGACCTTATGAACAGAGTATTTAAGCCTTATTTAGATATGTTTGTTATAATATTCATTGATGACATTCTAATCTATTCGTGGAATGAGGAAGATCATGCTAGTCATCTCAGAATAGTCCTTCAAACTCTCAAGGATAAGGATTTATATGCTAAGTTTTCTAAGTGTGAATTTTGGCTTGAGTCTATGGCGTTCTTAGGCTATATTATTTTCGGTGATGGAATTAGAGTTGATACTCAAAAGATAGAGGCAGTGCAAAACTGGCCTAACCCACATCTCCAACTGACATTAGGAGTTTCTTGGGATTGGATGGCTATTATAAAGGGTTCGTCGAGGGGTACTCATCTATTTCATCTCCTTTGACCAAGTTGACTCAGAAAATATTTAAGTTTCAATGGTCTGAAGCTTGTGATAAAAGCTTTCAGGAATTGAAAAAACGGTTGACTACTGCCCAATATTGACCTTACCAGAGGGTACGCAAGGTTTTGTGGTATATTGTGATGCGTCCAGAGTTGGATTGGGTTTTGTATTGATGCAAAATGACAAAGTTATAGCTTATGCCTCCAGAGAGCTTAAGGTTCACAAGAAAAATTACCCAACGCATGATCTAGAGTTGGCTGCTGTAGTATTTTCTTTGAAAATATGGCATCACTATCTTTATGGTGTCTATGTAGATGTGTTCACCGATCATAAGAGTCTTCGGTATGTGTTTAGTCAGAAAGAGCTTAATCTCATACAAAGGAGGTGGTTGGAGTTACTCAAGGATTACAACATGAGTATTCTCTATCACCAAAGTAAGGCTAATGTTGTTGTTGATGCCTTGAGCAGATTTTCTATGGGTAGTACTGCCCATGTTGAGGAATACAAGAAAGAGTTAGCAAAAGATGTGCATAGACTTGCGTGATTGGGAGTTCGTTTAATGTATTCCAATGAAAGAGGAGTGGTGGTAATGAATGGGGTTGAATCATCATTAGTGTCCGGAATGAAAGAGAAACAAAACCAAGATCCTATTTTTCTTGAGTTGAAGGCAAATGTTCATAAGAAAAAATTGATGGCTTTTGAACAAGGGGAGATGGTGTATTGAGGTATCAAGGTAGATTGTGTGTGCCCAGGGTGGATGAACTTCAAGGGAGGATCAAGGAGGAAGCTCATAGCTCCAGATATTCTATCCATCCGAGTCCCACAAAGATGTATCGTGACTTGAGAGAAGTCTATTGGTGGAGTAGTATAAAGAAGGGCATTGCAGAGTTCGTTTCTAAGTGTCTGAATTGCCAACAAGTTAAGGTAGAGCACTAGAGGCCGGGTGGTATGGCTCAGAATATCGAGAGTCCAGAATGGAAGTGGGAGATGATCAATATGGACTTTATTACTGGTTTTCTGCGGTCTCGCAGACAGCAGGATTCCATTTGGGTGATTGTAGATCGAATGACGAAATCAGCCCACTTTTTGTCGGTAAAGACTTCCCATTCAGCAGAGGATTATTCCAAGTTATATCTTTAAGAGGTAGTTAGCCTTCATGGAGTTCCAGTATTGATTATTTCAGATAGAGGTGCACAATTTATTGCGCAATTCTGGAAGTCTTTCCAAAAAGGTTTGGGTTCGAAAGTGAATTTGAGTACAGATTTTCATCCTCAGACTGATGGTCAAGCAGAGCGCACCATTCAGACTTTATAAGATATGTTGAGGGCTTGTGTGATCGATTTCAAGGGTAATTAGGATGATCACCTACCTCTCATTGAGTTTGCTTATAATAATAGTTACCACTCTAGCATCCAAATGGCTCCTTACGAGGCTCTTTATGGGAGACGATGCAGATCTCCTAATGGATGGTTTGAAGTTGGTGAATCTGGGTTGATAGGACCAGACTTAACTCATCAAGCTATGGAGAAAGTGAAGATTATTCAAGAGAGATTGAAAACAACGCAGAGTCGCCAGAAATCCTATACAGATGTTAGGAGAAGAGACTTAGAGTTTGAAGTAGATGATTGGGCTTATTTGAAGGTTTCACCCATGCAGGGTGTTATGAGATTTGGTAAGAAGGGGAAGCTTAGTCCCCGATATATTAGTCCTTACAGGATATCTAAGAGGATTGGCAATGTAGCTTATGAGTTAGAACTACCCCCAAGGGTTAGCAACGGTTCATCCGGTATTTCACATTTCCATGTTGAAGAAGTGTATGGGAGATCCTTCCCTTATCATACCTACTGAAGATATTGGTATTAAGGATAGCTTATCTTATGAGGAGGTTCCTATTCAGATTCTGGATCGCCAGATTCGCAAGTTGAGGACCAAGGAAGTAGCATCAGTCAAAGTTCTGTGGAGAAATCAGTTTGTTGAGGAAGCTACTTGGGAAGCTGAGGAGTATATGAAGAAGAGATACCCACATCTCTACAAATCCGGAGAAATTCCAAATTAAGGTACTAATCATTTTCTTGACATTTGTTTTAAGTTGGCATGTTGTATTTATATTTTTCTTGTTGGGTGTTTGAGTTGAATGTTAGATGTTACACCCTTAGTCAGCTTAGAGTAATCTCATTCGACGATGAATGTTTTCAAGGGGAAGATATTGTAACACCTCGGTATTTGAAAGAACTAGAATTACAAAGAAACTATTTTTGGAAAGATTTAAATTTGGAAATTTTGGCAAAGTTATGTTAAGTATGAGTTTTGGGTCAACTTCAAACAACCATAACTTTCAGTACAAGATGATTTAGGTGTGCCATAAGATATCAAATGAAATTTCTTTGAATTATCTTTCCAACGCCATCGAGTTTGCTAATTTTCGAGCTCGTATGAGGGAAATATACCGGTTTGAAGTCGGGCTGTTCGGATAAGGAAAGTCACCCAGATTTAAGAGGGGTATTTTGGTCTTTTCATTACCGAATTAATTTATTTCATTTTTAGTAATTTATTTGAGGTCTAAACTGATTTGGTTAAGTTTACGCATTCCAAATTAACGCTAGGGCTTTTTAAAGAGGAGAAAAGAGGAGAGAAGCCAAGGTTTCGTCACGTTCTTGAGATTTTGCTTGCGGATTTCACCAAGGGTTAATCCCTAAGAGGTATGTGTACATAGCATTGGGTTCATTCACCCACGCACCAATCATGTTTAATTCAGTGAATTTACGTTCTTGAAAGTATTGTAATTGACTTCTTGATGGATTTTGTTGAAGTTTCATTTGAATCTTGATTGTTGGGATTGGGAGGAGTTCTTGAGATGATTCTAAGAGATTTAAGGTTTTTTTCGAGTAGATTCTTGTACACTTTTCTTGGGTATTCAAATCTAAGTATTTGGGGAGGAAACCAATCGAATCTAGATGATTTAGGGTCAAAAAACGAGCACGAAATTTCATGGGTTTTCTGGGCAGGGGGCTGGCGCACCGCGCCACTCAGTGCGCCAGCATGAGGTATCTGTAGGTTGGCCTCTGGGGCGTAGCGCCACTCAGTGCGCCCCAAGCCAGCTTTTGTAGTTAGGGCTATGGCGCCCTGCGCCACTCAGTACGCCAGGGTCGCCATGTCCTCTACCTTTTCCCTCTTCTTTCCATTTGAGTTCCCTCGAATCGTACCTATATTTTCTAGTTGTTTTCTACACTCTAAGGTACGTTTAAACATCGAGAGATCATCTATAACACGAGATCATCACTTTTGAATTAATAAAAAAAAATTAAGGTAGAGCTAAGAGTCAAGTCAAGAGAGTTGTTAGATTATTTTACAATTGCTTTAAACTTGTTTTAAGACTTAAGCATTAAGTTTGAGAAAGAGTAGAGCCGAGTTCATTTTATTTAAAATGTAATATGGGGACTAAGTATTCCCAAAGAGCAAATATTTTCACATTTAAGATGAGAGGAAACACCGATTTCCAAATGAATTTTCATGAGTAGTTTTGAGTTTCATCTCTTTTAAGAGATAAGTTTTGAGTAATCACCTCAAACCACAGTGAAAGAGTTATGTTTTTAAACATATGAGCAGAGTATATTTTGGAAGTAGTATTGAGCACCGATATGGGGATGAGTTCATAATAACTCAAGTTTCCATAAACCATGTAGCCAACGTGGGTAGAAAGGGTCATACTTTTTAGATGATTCCTTAATATTTTTTAGCATAGACTAGTGGATCCACTTAGTTGAGGCGTTCTATATCTCGGTAAGTTTTAGGACAGTTCTGGCAGCGTGGGTGAGATGTTGTATCATCAAATAACTCGTAGTGATGGTTGTCGGTTAGAGAATCTCCCAAACAGTTTATTTTTGTATTCTTATATATAACTGAGATATTATTGTATTTTCCAATACTTTGAGATGTTATCTACTATTTTAAATGCTTTATATAAATTGCATCTTTATTGTTGTTAATTTGTGCATTGAGTTGAGTATCCATGAGTTGAGTAAAAGCTGAGGCAAGTGTTTCTTTCTGATTTCAGTTCAATCTTATGTCATATTTAGTTTTCCCCTCACATTCTCGTACATTTCATGTACTGACGTCATTTGGCTTGCATCTTTATGATGCAGATACAGGTAACCAGGATCAGCATTCAGCGCTTCGTTGATCCAGTTGAGCATTCAGAGTCAATTGGTGAGCCTCTTTGCTTTCCGGAGGATCCCTTTTTATCACGGTTGTTATCATTTCAGTTGTTAGGATGATCGGGGGTCTTGTCCCAACATCCCTCAAAGTATTAGAGGCTTCATAGATAGTCAGATATTGTTAGTTCATTAGTCTTGTTCATTTCAGTTGTTTTATTCTAAGACTTGAGTTGCCACTTTGGCCAGATGAATGTTTATTTCTAAAACATTCTGAATTTATCTATTGAGACAGTTCACTTAAGATTGTATTTCAGTACATTTTATGTTGAGTAATTCTTTCGCTGAGAGTTAAGCCAGGCCAAGGATTCGCTTGAGGCCAGTAATAGTTCTCAAGTGTCAGTCCCGCCCAGGGTGTAAGCTTGGGGCGTGACAAATTTCCCATGTTACCCCATTGTTCCCCTTAGTTTATTTTTATTTCTATGATGTAATAGTTGAATTCTCTCCAATAAATGAAGTTTGCTTCTTCTTTACTTTTATTTTCTTGTAATCTAAACTCCAAATTGGAAATTAATCATTGTGCGTCACTTATTTGTCATCTTAGGCCTACCTCTGGCTCAACGAGGCTCTTTGCATTTAGGGCGTTTACTTTAACAAAACAACGTGCTTGTTATCTCAATTTATGCAATGTTCTAACTTGGTTTTTCTTTTGATTTTTATTTTATTTTACCCTTCCCCAATGGTTGATCTTTAGACCATAGTTTACCACACACGATCAAAGGGCTCTCTTCTTTCTCTTCAAAGTGAGAATCACAAAGGAAAGAGGAAGATGACTAATAATAAGGTTATGGGTAAAACTATTGAAAAGGAGCATCCTTCGAACAAGTTGGTCTCGTGTTTGGAACAGAAAATAAGGGAGTTAGAAGAAGAGATATCTGATATGCGCGAGTGGGCTAAGCTACTACTCTCTATCAATCCCTCTTTGGAGACAAACATGGACAAACAACGTGTCACAAATCAAGCCACTTTCAAAAATAATCCTCCACCTACTCAACCAAGCTCCATTCATATGCCTCCAAAGAACACTCACATTCCAAATTACCCATATCCTCCCCAACATCATGCATATGCTTCTAGACCTCCACATCTTACTCCGCGCCTACAGAGTCCTACCTTACAAGCTCCTCGATATCAAACACCTCTGCATCAAGTTCCTTGGTATCGCGCGCCGTTCATACCATATCAAATTCCTCCATATCAAATGCCTCCATGTCAAAAACCTCCTATGACATATCAACAACCTACCTATCCCATCCACAATTTCAAAACCCTCACTCAACAACATATTCACAAGAATCCAGACACTCAATCCATATGGTATGAACCCAATAAGATTTGTGACTATCATTCAGGGATGAAGGGACATACTACTGAAACATGTCGTGCTCTGAGTGACAAGATTCAACAAATGATTGAGACTAAAGTCATACACTGGATAGACTTTATGCCAAAGGAATCTCAATAGTGAACATGGTGAAAGTCATTTGAAGCGGTTTTCAATAGAGGCTTGTGTCGTTTAAGTTTAAGTTTTCTACATTCAGGTTCCACCAAATTCTGATAAGGAAAGCATCCATGTTAGCATATGGACAATAAAGTTTGGTCAGAAACTATCTTTTCAGTTTGTTTCTTAAGAGTGTTTTGTGTAATGTCTTGAATTATGTTGTTCTAATTTGTATTTGGAACTACCTCAGACCTGATTCTCGTTTAAGAGGGGATACGTAGGCGCCCCTATGGAGTTCGTTCTTATCCTAATAAAATTTTCATTCTCCCTTTGATTGTGTAATGGGTGTAGAATTTTTGAGAATGTCTCCAAAATTCCATCAAGAGCACTTTTTCTGGCAAGCCATAATACCGGGGTAGAATTTTAGAGAGGGTCTCAAAAATTCCATCAGGAACACTTTTTCTAGCAAGCCATAGTACCGGGGCAGAATTTTTGAGAGAGTCTCAAACTATTCATGAAAAGAGCATTTTTCTTGCAAATCATACTCAGGCGGAATTTTTGAGAGGGTCTCAAAAATTCCATCAAAAGAGCATTCTCCTTGCAAATCTCAATACTGGGGCATCATTTTTTAGAAGATTTCAAAAATTCCATTAGAAGATTATTTTCTTGTGAGTCACAAGACAAGAACAAATATCGAGAAGACCTCAACAATCCCTATTTTTTTATGAATCATGAGACTGGGCAGAATTTTTGAGAAGATCATAAAATTTAAAAAAGAAGCAACTTTTGGTCTACAAAAGAAGCATCAGAAAGTCTAAAGTTCTACACTGGGGCAGAAAATTTTGAGGGGACCTCAAAATTTTTGACAACATCGCAAAGGTTGACCTTCGAGCAGACATCAAACGGGCGTACTATACTAAATCAGGGATACTGTCACGCCTCGAGCCTACACCCTGGGCGGGACTGGCACTCGAGAACCATTGCTGGCCCAAAGCGAACCCTTGGCCTAGCTTACTTACTCAGCGTAAATCTTAAACACAAGAAATAGTCTCAAAGGATGACTCATGCAAATGTCTTTAAGAAATATTAAACTTAGCCAAAATGGAAACTCAAGTCTCAGCCATTAAAACAGGAAATAGAAAACTCAAGAACTAACATATGACTGTCTATGAAGCCTCTAAACAACTGAGATGGATGTCGGGACAAGACCCACGACATCCTAATGAAACTAAAACTACTAAAAGCAATAAAAGG
>JAJONR010003337.1:0-48912 GCA_029582245.1 Solanum etuberosum | reverse complement strand
ATAAGTGCTTTGTTTTGTTTTTGAGTTTAGTAATGAGTACGATTGAATTTTTAGCGAAAGATATTGTAAGATCGATGGAGATGCGATCAATGATAAGCGAAGATACTTGAATTCATAAAAATCTTCAAGGTATAAGCTAATGTTGATAGATAAGGGGATTGTGTTATACGATTGAATTTACAATTCAAAATTTTCATTGTAAGTCTACATTCGTGGAGATATATTTTGTCAAGGTATGAATTTGTAAGGTGAGAAATGATCAATTGTATCAGGTATTGAACCTTTGAAAGGATTTACACTTGGTTTGAGTCGTAAAGTTTATTACTTTTGATTGTTAAAGTAGCTAAGAAAGGTTTTCATTTAAAAAGTGTTGGTTTAGAGTAAGGTAAATGGTCGGAGTGTTCATGATGGTTGTTAGTGTTGAGAGCATGGACTTCAGTTGAATGATGGGAAGAGTATGTGAAGTCAACTGAGTGGAAATGATTGGTATCGACTCTTCAGAGGAAAACCTTTGGTGTTATTCAATGATTATTCTGTAAATTCTTATGTGACCATCTATTTCATTTTGTACATGGTTGTGAGTATGATTCACTAGCTATGCTCACGTGTATTTTTACTTTTGTGGGTGGATCCCTAGTGGTGGATCAGGTGTACCGATCCTGCGATGTTCTCTTGGTTGAGTGGGATGATTGGAAAGATTTGGTTATTTCAGATGACATATTTGGTGTTGTCTTGGAGTTGTTAAAGTATTTTAGTAGTTCTGCATGTACTACCTTGCTTATGAGAATTCATAGAAGATCTACCATGCGTAAATACGGTTGTCCGACAATCTTAATATTCATCTAGTCATCGAGGTAATGAATCGATTGTGTGTGGTTGAATGTGGGGATCATTCAGTCCAATTCTACTGTTCCTTTGAGGTAATCTACAATTACTAAATCTAGCATTTCGATAGTGTTGTTGGAGGGTTTGTATGCTTGGACATATCCCTCGATGAGTATCTGATGTCTAAAGATCAAATTTTTATAAGTTAAGCTCATGGAAATTATGTTGTGAGAAGGAGATGTTGATAACAACTATGATTGTTTGAGTATTATGAGTGTGTGTTGGTTGGTTCAGGTCGATCTCTAATTGTAGCGAGTATTGATTTAGAATTTTATTATGCTTATGTGAGAAAGGATTAGTCCTGATGATTGTGTCAAGGTCCTTGATAACATGTGGCAGACGTGTGTACGATCAAGTTTGGTGGTTATTGAGAATAGCTTTTGATGTTAGTTAAGTTTACGTACAACAATATTTATCAGTCGAGTATTGAGATGACTTCATGGATGCACTGTATAGGAGGGGATGTAGGTCTCCCAGTGGTTGGTTTGATGCAATTGAGGCGGTACCTTTTGATGAGAATCATTAGGGAATTATTCGGGAGATATTCTAGCAGCTCAGAACATGCATAAAGAGTATGCAGACCGGAAGGTCAAATATTTGGAGGTTATGAGGAGGAGCCTATAGTCATTCTAGATAGGAAAGTTCGCAAGTTAAGGTCAAAGGATATTGCATCTGTCAAAATTCAATGGAAGCATCGTCCGATTAAGGAAGCTACTTGGGAAACCAAGAAGGACATGCGAGACAAGTATCCCCAGCTATTCGACGAATCAGATACTACTCTACTCTTACTTTATCCAGTCTTACCTAGTTGATCACTCGAGGATGAGTGATGGGTAAATTGGTATCTATTGTAACGACCTAATCCCATCGTTAGGGAAAAGCCAATGGGGAAATAATTGGGGCCAGAAAACTTTTGAGTAGTAACTTGGGAATGCCTAGCCTAGTACAGATTTGGATGAAATTTGAGTTATGTGAGGTCTAGGGAAATCTAGTAATGAATGAGAGATCTAATTATGATTTTTATCACATGAGTGGATAGCTTACGGAATCGAATTTGGGAGAGTAGAACTCCCGAAACTAATCTTAGCGTGAACGAGTAGTTTTTGAATGTCATGGGTTGAAGGTGTGTTGTGAAATAGGGGTTTGAAACTCTAAATTCCACTCTCTATCTCCGTGCAAGCTGCCAGGGCGGGGCCTCTGTAGCGGGATAGGGTCCGCCACAGTGGGACAGACGTGACTTAAGTCGGAAATAAACCCCAAAAATGTTATTTTTCTGCAAGTTTCATTCTTGAGAGCTAAGAGACGACTCAGGGATTGATCTTGAAGGTTTTCCACCTCTTCTAGCACTAAAGGTAAGGATTTTACTCCCCTAATGCATAGTAGAACTTAGATTCTTGGGTAATTATTATTGGAGGAAGGTTTTGACCTGAAGTTAATGGTGGAAAAAGCCCTAATTTGGGTATTGGGATCTTGGGTTTGGCCTAGGGTTAATAATTTCTATTGTAATTTGGGTAATTAGGCCTCGTTTATTGATCCTTGCATTAATTGTATGCTTTTAGACCATGAACAAGCGGAAAGAATCCAGAAAGGGAAGATTCAAGTGCCTTAGGGGGATTCAAGCTTTGTTTCGAGGTAGGTGATGGTTTGATTTCATGTTTGTGTATGTATGTTAGTATTTGCTTCATTGTAATGCATGTATGTATGCGAATGTTGCGCTATTAATCACACCTAATGTAAATGAGTATGAATGAAAGATTGTAAGCTATGAATCAACACTTGATTGTATGATTATGAGAATGTACATTGTGATTGTGATTGTGGCATATTGAATGGATCGGGTCTCATGTTCCGACACACTAACTGGGATTGGATGTCACGTATCGACATACATATTGAATCGGGTTTCACGTTCTGACACACTAACTGAGATCAGATGTCACGTACCGACATATATATTGGAACTGGTGTCACGATCCGACACACTAACTTGGATCGGGTGTCACGATCCGGCACACTAACAGTTTGGGTATGAGTTCTATGAGAGGACCATTGACTTGTCATATATACTTGTATTGAGAATGTGAAATTGTACATTGCTCCTAAAATGAATACTGATATTGTATATTACTATGTTGTGACTGCTTATATATATGTTTCACTTACTGGAATAGCCGCGTGATCCTACCAGTACACTGTGGTTGTGTACTGATACTGCACTTGCTATTTCCTTGTTGAGTATAGGGCATCTTCAGGCGGCTACTGACAGACCTCAACTAAGTGACTATTGTGCGTGACCGGATTCAAGGGTGAGCCAGTTCTTTCAGGCTGCCATGGATCTCTCTTGTTTAAGTCCACTCTTTTCGGACTCAGACTATTTGTTTAGGGTGTTTTGTTTGGTTTTCGGGGCTGCGCCCCTTATCCTTAGACTTGTTGCACTTTAGATGTTTTGGTATAATGCCTTTCAGTCTCTAGGGGTTGTTCTTCCGCATTAGTTTGGTAAGTTTTATTTAAACCTTTGGAGTTTATGGGAACTCTATATAAATTCTGCATTCAAACCTGCTTCCGTATCTTTAAATGTTAAGTTTTTGGGTTAGCTGATTAGTATTAATGGTTCTCCCACCGGAGGGTTAGTGTGGGTGCCAATCACGATGGTCTGGGTCGTGACATGACAACCTCTTCTCCTCAAGTATAGTCTGCAATCAAGGTAATAGTTCCTCTCCAGTCTCTCAGTTTACTCTTGCATGAATTCAGTCTTAGTATCATGTTCCTTCAGTTATACTTGCATTTCAGCATATTTCCATGTTCTTGGAACTCGCTTCAGTAAGAAAATAGTTTTAGCACTTAGTGGTAGGGTGTGCAGCTCATTCCCTTCTTCTTTCAGCTAGTTTAAACTTCATTCGAGGACGAATGTTCCCAAGGGGGAGATAATGTAACACCCCGTATCTGAAAACAGACGAAACAACAGATTTTCAGAAGTTGCAGGTGCCACCCATGGTAGCCACCTACAGACCGTAGGGTGACCCACAAAGCGTAGGTGGGGTCCGTGGTTGGCCACCTGCAACCCCATCCCAGAACCCCCACACAAATTCAACCAAGGGGCGACCAATGGCAGGACCCACGGATCGAAGGTGGGACCATGGTCCATGGTTGAGACCCCCAATTTCCAGCTCTTAGAACCCCGGTCGACGCCTGCCAGGACGGACCGTCAGTCTGTCCACGGTCCATTGGTCTGGCCGTCGGTGGCCCCGATATCTTTTAAGTTGGGGTCGTTATGGTCTTTTCCCGTATGCGTTGGACCCCTAAACTACGTCGTTTAACCCCTAAACTACGTGGTTTTGGTCAGTTTTAGCCTAATAACTTAATCAGAACTTACCCTAGTCAATTCATTCTCCAAATAATCGATTAAACTAGGGCAAAAGGAGAAGAAACAGTCGACCAAACCCTCTCCAAGAAAACAACAAGTTTTCATCAGTTCCATCCCTGAAAGCGAAAGATTTCTCCGTGAAATTCGTCATCAGGTATGTGGGATTTCACTAGTGGGTTCCTTTCATCCACTAGGTCCCTAGAATTCAGTCAGATTCTTGATTTCCTTCATATTATCTAGACCTAGGGTTTCTTGAACTTTAGAAATTGTTGTGATTTAGCTTTTAGAATGTTCCAAATCAGATTATCATGTTGTTGTAACATCGTGGCTTAGTTCCTTGCATGAAATTCAGAGCCCTAGTCGTGTATATTCATTTAGTTCATGAATTACACTAGGTAGGTCAGTTTAAACAGATATACATGCCTCAGATTTCGAATGTTTCATTGTCAGTTATAAATGTCGCATTCTCAGTTAGCATGTCAGAATAATGAGCTATCCAGTATAATTCAATTATGTTATATTGTTCATATTTCTAGTTGGTAGTAGGCTTAGACCGAGTGAACTAGGGTTCAGCGTACCTGAATAGTCCCAGAACTACGTGCCCTCGTAGGTTTATAAGCCCCCTCTATGGGCATCATTTTAGTGCTCACGCCTATCATGCCTCTATACCTCTAGCAGGGTTTGTTAGGTCCTCTCGATGGGGCGTATACACCGGACTCCACATTTAGCTCGCATGGTTTTATGTGGGTTATTAGTAGCTCCCAAAGTCAGATTTTTATGCATTTGACCAAGTTTCTCAGTTATACTTCAGTTTTTAGTTTTAGCATGTTATGTACTTGGTCATTGCATTCAGTTCAGTTCATTTAAGTATATCTCAGTATTTCCATCATGTTCCGATTACATCATTGTTCAGTTCAGTTTATATGTTTTGTTCAAATTTTATTCTATCCTGGATGCTCAATACATTCCAAGTACTGACGCATACTCTACGCTACATCCTTTCATGATGTAGGTTCAGGTACTCAGCACCAAGATCACGCATAGATCGGTTCCCGATCTCCAGTTCAGCAGCTTCAGTGGTGAGTCCTCATTCTTCGAGGACAATAGACATGTTTCCTATTTCAGTCTTTTATTCTAGTTTCTGTTTTTACTAGAGTTAGCTGGAGACATGTCCTAGCATCTCTATTCAGATAGAGGCTTATTTCAGACATAGACAGATTCAGCTTTAGCTTTTGAGTTATAGTTCAGTGTTCTAAACTCTTTTCCAGTATTTATATATTCATACTTAGATTGGGTATTCCCCATCATTTAGTTATCTCATGTTTTACGCTTCCACACAGTATTTCTTTTAAGTATGCTTATGATATGCCAGCTCAGGGTTTGCTTGGGGTCACTCGTGATCCAAGGTCCCATGTTTACGTCAAGGGGGTAGCCTCGGGGCGTGACATATGGTAACTCATACTCAATGCACAACAACATGAGGAAAACCAATCATATAAACTCATTTTCTTTCAAAACACAAGTTTTCATGAACATGTACGACATAAGGAAATCATGGCAATATCTAAAACACACATGACATCTAAAACAAAGAGCAAATCATGAGGAACTCATTACCTCAAGCTAGAGTAGGAGAAGAAGGAAAAATATGAGGATATCGGGACATCATATCGGCATCGGCCTCCCAAGTAGCACCCTCAAATATATGATTCCTCCATAATATTTTCATGGAAGAAACTTCCTTGTTTCACAACTTCTTAACTTGCCGGTCTAAAATCTCAACTGAAACAAGTGTGTTGAGAACGATGGATGTCGGATCTCCAACACACTTTTTCAATATAGAGACATGGAAAACCGGATCCACCGATGCTAAATCATTAGGCAAATCAAGCTCATACACAACCTTACCAAAACGCCTCAAAATTTGATAGGGGACTACATAACGGAGACTAAGCTTCCGTTTCTTACCATACCTCATTACACCCTTCATGGGTGACATTTTCAATTAGACCCAATCATGAACATCAAACTCAAGATCTCTTCTTCTAACATCGGCATAGGACTTTTGTCGACTTTGGAATGTTCTCAACCTCTCTCTAATAAGTCAGACTTTTTCCATAGCCTCATAAACTAACTCGGGTCCTATCAAGGCTACTTCACCCACCTCAAATCAACCTATAGGAGATCTACACCTCCTACCATAGAGAGCCTCAAATGGAGCCATACCTATACTAGAATGGTAGCTATTATTAGAAGCAAACTCAATCAATGGCAAGTGATCATCCCAATTTCCCTTGAAATTGAGGACACATGCTCTCAACATATATTCCAAAGTTTGGATTGTTTGCTTTGCTTGCCCATCGATTTATGGATGAAAAGCTGTGCTAAACTTAACTTTAGTGCCAAGACCCTTTTGGAAAGACTTCCAAAACTGAGAAGTAAACTGAGTACCTCTATCGGAGTTAATGGACAAGGGCACTCCATGCAACCTTACCATTTCCCTCAAATACAACTTAGCATAATCTTCCACCGAGTAAGACACTTTGACGGGAATGAAATGGGCCAATTTCATCATTCGGTGTACTATAACCCAAATCGAATCATATTGTCGCCGAGTATGAGGCAACCCAACTATGAAGTCCATATTCAAATCTTCCCACTTCCAAGTAGGAATACTAATGTCTTGGGATAAATCTCTCAGTTTCTGATGCTCAACTTTCACTTGTTGGCAATTAGGACACTTAGCCACTAATCCCGCAATATCCTTCTTCATCCCATTCCACCAATAGATCTCCCGCAAGTCATGGTACATCTAGGTGGCTCCCGGGTGAATTGAATACTTAGAACTATGGGCTTATGACAAGATATGTTCCCTCAAGTCATCAACATTAGGAACACACAAACGACCTTGATATCTAAGTACACCATCTCCCCCTTGGGAGAAAGCCTCAACTGACTTTCTAAGTACCGCTTCTTTCAATTCTATTAAGGTCGGATCAAGACATTGCTTAGCTTTCACATCCGTCACAAAGGACGATTTTGAACCATTATGAACCATAACACCACCCTTGGTGGAGCCCATCAAACAAACACCCAATCGGGCCAATCTATGTACATCTCGTACCAATTCTTTCTTATCTTCTTCCACATGGGCTACACTACCCATCGATAATCGGCTAAGAGCATCTACTACTACATTCGTCTTACCGGGGTGATAAAGAACACTCATATCATAATCCTTAAGCAACTCAAGCCACCTTCTTTGGCGAAGATTCAGATCCTTCTGATTAAACACATATTGTAGGCTCTTGTGGTCGGTAAACACATCTACATGCACACCGTACAAATAATGCCTCCAAATCTTTAAGGCAAATACCACCGCCGTTAATTCAAGATCATGGGTCGGATAATTCTTCTCATGAACCTTAAGTTTCCTTGAAGCGTAGGCAATAACCTTTCCATTTTTCATAAGTACACATCCTAACCCAATTCTCAAGGCATCACAATAAAAAATAAAACCATCCGTCCCTTCCGGTAAAGTCAACACCGGAGCGGAGGTAAGTCTATCTTTCAATTATTGAAAACTCTTCTCACACATTTCGGACCATATGAACTTGGCCGTCTTTTGAGTCAAAGCTGTCAATGGAGAGGCAATATAAGAAAACCCCTCAACAAACCTTCTGTAGTAACTAGTTAAACCCAAGAAACTTCTAATGTCTGAAGGGGATAAAGGTGTAGGCCAAATCTTGTCCGCATCCGTCTTCTTAGGATCTACCTCAATACCCTTACTTGAGACAATATGACAAAGAAAAGCTACAGACCTTAGCCAAAATTTACATTTGCTAAACTTTGTAAAGAGTTGTTGGTCCTTGAGGACTTGCAACACAATCCTCAAATGAATGGTGTGATCATCCTCACTTCTCGAATAAATCAATATATCATCAATGAACACAATTACGAACATATCAAGGTATTGTCTAAACACCCTATTCATCAAATCCATAAACGCCACCGGAGCATTAGTCAAACAAAACGTCATCACCAAAAACTCATAATGACTATACTGGGTTCTAAAATTCATTTTCAAAATATCATCATCTTTCACCCTCAATTGGTGATAACCCGACCTAAGATCAATCTTAGAGAAGTAACTCGCTCCTTGAAGTTGGTCAAACAAATCTTCTATTCTTGGAAGAGGATACTTATTCTTAATGGTCACCTTATTCAATTGCCGGTAGTCAATACATATACGAAGTGAACCGTCTTTCTTCCTAACAAACAAAACTGGAGCACCCCATGAAGAGATACTCGGTCGGCTGAAACCCTTATCCAACAAATCTTTTAATTATTCCTTTAATTCCTTAAGTTCCATCAGAGCCATTCTATAAGGAGGAATAGAAATAGGCTGCGTATCTGGGAAAAGGTCGATACCAAAATCTATTTCCCTTTCGGGAGGAATACCAGGTAAATCATCTGGGAACACTTCTGAATACTCATTAACAACGGGGACCGACTCAAGAATAGGGGTTTTGGAATTCATATCCCTCACCCTAACTAGATGGTACACACAACCCTTAGAAATCATCTTTCTAGCCTTAAGACAAGAAGTAAACCGACCTTTCGGCATAGAATTTCCCCCCTTCCACTCTAGGATAGGCTCATTTGGAAACTGAAATCTGACTACACGGGTTCTACAATGAATAGAAGCATAACAGGAGTGCAACCAATCCATACCCAGAATAACATTAAAATCTAGCATATCCAGCTTTACCAAATCAACAAGAGTAACTCTATGGGATAAGGAAACATGACACTTTCTATATACCCTTTTAGCCACAATAGAATCACCAACATGAGTAGAGATAGAAAAAGGATCTAACAACACATCAGGGAGCACATAAAATATCATAGCCACATATGGCGTCACAAAAGACAAGGTAGCACTGGGATCAAGTAAAGCATAAACATCAATTTGAAAGACTTTCAACATACCGGTAACCACATCGGGAGAACCCTCTTGTTCACCACGAGTCTGAACTGCATGGAATCTATTTTTCTTGGGAGCACTAGCACCCGAACCACTTGGACCGGATGAAGGGTAGGATTGAGCCCTACGACGACCATCTCCCTCATTCTTAGCAACTGAAGGACAATTTCTTATCTTGTGGTCCATCTTACCACAACCAAAACAAGCATTGGAACCCGCTAGACATTTACCTTCATGCTTTCTTCCATACTTAGCACAATTTGGCAAAGAAGAGCAATTAGCATTCCCTCCTTAAGGCTTGGGGTTAGACACCCTCTCATTGTTAAACCTTGGAGGTGCCTTAGAAGAACCTTGCCCGAAAAGCCTTTGTCGAAACCTTGAATGAACACGTCCTCTGGACCTAGAGTATGAATAGTTACCATCATCGATTCTAGCCCTCTTGGTCTCCCTAGACCTTTCCTTAAGTTTCTCCGCTTCAATCTGTTGGGCATGAGTCATAAGATGAGCAATATCCATGTCATGAAAAAGCATAACCGTATGACTCTTTCATTACCAAGTCGGACACACCCGAAATGAACTTGCTCATCGTTGCCCTAGAGTCACCAACTATAGAAGGAGCATATTTGGACAATTGAGTGAATCTCAAGGCATATTCTTTCATGCTTATATTTCCTTGTCGGATATTGATAAACTCAAGAACTTTTGCCTCTCTCATCTCAAGACGAAAGAACCTATCAAGAAAAGTGGACTTAAACCTTTCCCATTCTAGGGGACCTGCATCTACCGATCTTACTTCCTTCCATTGGTTGAGCCAAATTTTAGCAACCCCCTTAAGTTGATAAGCGGTCAATTCTACCTTTTCCACCGGAGTCACTCCCATGATAGTCAAGATCTTGTAAACCTCATCAATGAACTCTTGAGGATCTTCCTCAACCTTAGAACCATAGAATTCTGGAGGATTCATCCTAGTAAAGTCCCTCATACTAGATGCCGCCGTACCCACATTTGGGTTCATGAGGTTCACAACTTCCCTATTGGCTTGGGCCGTCACGGCTTGAGCGAAAACTTGAAAAGCAGTCCTAAACTCCACATTAGTCAGTTGCTCGGCCAAAGGGTCGACTGGAGCTTGAGGAGGAGCTCGTTGATCAACATTTTCTCCCTCGGTCACTCTAGCAAATGCCCTTCTAGTAGTCATATCCTGTAGACCATTGGGTAATTATTAGGAGAGAGACCTTATAGAGTTAAACTCTGTCGCATGACTTAGAGTAATGAAGAAGTGAAGTTTCCTAAACATCTTGTAGCCTCTCATTCATAAATGTGGCGCGCTTCCCACTTATGAACAAGACTCTACTAGACGTGGTTTTGAGACATCCTAGAACCTTTCTAAATCTTATGCTTTGATTACCAAGTTTATCACGATCCAGGGATACACCCTAGACGTAACATGGCATACAAGACCCTGAGAGGCCTCATATAAGCCACTAAGCTTTCATAATCAAGATAATAGAAAATCGGTAAAATTTAAAACATTTTCAACAACATTAAAGTTTCATAAAATGAAGCGGAAGTCTCATACAACTGTCTCAAAACCATCTAATACAAAAGATTCATTGGGACACAGCCCATACAATAATGTTTAAAATTAAAAATCAAAGAACATTAGAAAATGGTGGTCAAATCCTCGAATGCTATGAGGACTCACCAATCTTCAAGTCTTGCCTCTACTAAGATCCTAGCCACGGAGATGAGAGTCGGGAACGCCGGACCCTACATTTGGATAAGAAATGTAGGCAAGAGTATGTGTTAGTACAAGAATGTACTAAATATGATATCTTACATAAATATCAACATAAACATAAGAGTTAGACAATATAAGTCATAAGCATACTCAATGCACATAAGAGATCATATCGACATAAAGGAATACTTCTCAATGGAACCTCAAAGTATACTTAGCCAAGACATGGGTAATCCTCCACTAGTCTTACTCATCATAGAAGGCAACCTTAAGCAATCATTCAAGCTCATCACCTATCATAACATGTTTAGCTTATCTTTTATAGACATGGGTAATTTACTCTTTTCCAACCTATAAAGGCTCATGGGTAATCGCCTCTTGCCTTACATAAAGGCTAATGGGTAGTCGCCTCTTGCCTCACATCATATGACACGGGTATTCGCCTCCACATCATTCTATAAGGAATCACGGGTATTCACCTCGATGTCCTTGCATCATAAGACACGGGTATTCGCCTCCATGTCCAATATTAGGGAATAAGGGTAGTCGCCTCTTACTCTTCTCTAAGGAATATGGGTAATCACCTCATATCCTTCACATCTAGAGGTCATGGGTAATCCTCTATTACATCACTAATTTCTTAGTCTTTTAGTCTAGCTTCATTTAAGGTGAGCAAACCTTTCAACCTAGAATCATTCAATGTGAGAAAGCCTTTCACATTCATACTAAAGCAATTCATGTGGGAACTATCCCTTCCACAACAATTACATCAATAATCAACAATAATCATCAATTCATAACATATGCTTTACTCTCAAAGCACTACATCTCATAATCATCATATATGCTTCACTTTTAAGCAATTATAATCATAAATAATCATATAGGCTTCAATCTCAAAGCACTTCTAATATATCTCATCAATCCTATAATAATACATCTAAAACCCACAAATTCTCCTTTCATGGCATAAAACCCATTTACATCAATTTCATCTTTCTAGACATATGTTAGGCATGGGTACATGTAAATTCATCCTAATAACACATAATCCTATCAATTCAATCATAAACAATCATAACCCAATCAATTCGATCAACATTCATCAATACCCACAACATTAGAAGAAAACCCTAACTCAAATTGGGAAATTTCTACTTTTCAATTGGAGAATCTTAGGGGCTCTATGGATGGAAGGATTCCATGGATGAAAAACCATCATACCTTAAAAACAAAGCCCACAAATTCTTGAGGGTTGGAGACTTGACCTTGATCCTAGCTCCAACTCTTTCTTCTTCTTCAAGTTCTAGAGAGAGAAATATTTGAGAGAAGAACTTTGGATTTCTTTTGGTGAGTTTGAGAGAATGAATCGAATGGGTGAGTCTTGGGGTTAAACTCACTTTTATAGGCTAGGCTTGGGTAAGACGACATAGCTTTGATTTAATTAAAACCAAAAAAGACCCATTTGCCCCTAAACTTACAGTGGACTGCCCAACTTCACGTGAGGCTTCACGAGCCGTCAAGGGTCACGCGGCCCGTAGTGGTGCCCGTGGTCCATTGACCAGTGGCTTGGCTTGCCACCCCTTACCCTTAAAAACCTATCTCTCGACCACGACCTCTCCCACGCCCCGTGGTGGCCTTCACGAGCCGTCAAGTGGCTCGTGGGAGGGTCTAATATTTTGGGCAGCTTGGGCTAGCTACTGCCTAGCTCACCATGCCCATCACCATGACCCATGCTCCCCACCACGAGGCATCATGGTGGTCGTGGGAGGTGAGGGCAGACTTGTTATCTACTGTCTAAGGTCTACGGGCACATCCACGACTCGTGGTGCCCTTCACGATCTGTGTGGCCTTCATGGAGGGTGCCAAGGCTAAATCCTAGGTTTGTAACCTCTCCCTTGGACCCTTGCTTAGGCTACTAGACTCCGAGATGTTACAGATCAGCACACTCCTGAAATAGGTAAGGTTCATCCCAAAAATACTTGTTCGTATCAAAAAGGAACCTCTTTCATTGGGAAAAGTTCATCCCATCGGGAAGAATCCCACACACTACATAATTGGAAAAACCAGCATACCAACGCGGGGTGCCATTCGACACAACAATCAGTGACTCATCGGGAAAGGCAACCTCAATATATTTTTCACCGGAAACAACCACATTCATTTCAATCCTCAATAAGTGGTCCGCTACTTGGTTCTCACACCCCTTTCGGTCTTTGTCTTCAAAGTCAAACTCTTGCAATAATAACACCCATCGGATCAACCTTGGCTTTGCATCCTTCTTAGCCATCAAGTATTGTATAGAAGCATGGTTTGTGTGTACCACCACCTTGGTACCCAAAAATATAGGCTCTAAACTTCTCAGAAGCATACACCATAGCTAGAAACTCTTGTTCGGTGATGGTGTAGTTATTTTGAGCTATATTCAAGGTCTTGCTTGCATAGTAAACCGGGTGAAATAAATTTCCATTGCGTTGTCCAAGTACAGCCTCCAGAGCCACAATGCTTGCAACACACATTAGCTCAAATGGAATGCTCCAATCCGGGGCAACAATGATAGGAGCCGACACAAGCTTCTCTTTTAAACACAAAAATGCCTTGACACAAGCTTCGTCAAACTCTAAGACACTTTCCTTTTCAAGTAGCTTGCAAAGAGGATGAGCCACCTTAGAGAAATCTGTTATGAACCTCCGGTAAAAACCCGCATGACCCAAGAAGCTTCTGACACCTTTAACCAAAATAGGAGGAGGTAATGTGGCGATAACTTCAACTTTAGCTTGATAAACTTGTATGCCATCTCCCGAAATTTTGTGCCCCCATACAATACCTTCCTGGACCATGAAGTGACATTTCTCCAATTGAGAACAAGGTTTGTTTCGACACATATTTGCAAGACTCTACCAAGGTGCTCAAGGCACGCCTCAAATGTATCCCCCACAACTAAAAAGTCATCCATGAAGACTTCCATCGAATCCTCTACCATATCAGTAGAAATAGAGAGCATACACCATTGAAATATTATCGGCGCATTAGACAATCTGAAGGGCATTCTTTTGAACGCAAACGTCCCATAAAGACATGTGAAGGTTGTCTTTTCTTGATCATGCGGTGCAATGGATATTTGATTATATCCGGAACCATCTACGAAACTATACCATCCACGACCTACAAGTTTATCAAGCATTTGATCTATAAAGGGCATTGGAAAATGATCCTTCTCGATCCACGTATACAACTTTCGATAGTCCATACATACACGCCAACTGGTGACTGGTCGCATTGGCATAAGCTCCCCTTTATAATTAGGGACCACAGTCATACCACCTTTCTTTGGAACACATTGGATGGGACTAACCCATTTGCTATCCGCAATAGGGTAGACAACTCCCGCATCAAGTCACTTAATAATCTCTTTCTTGATGACTTCTTGCATTGGAGGATTCAACCTCCTTTGATGTTCAATACTTGGCCTACAATCACTAGCCAATTGAATCTTGTGAGTACAAATACCATGAGGAATTCCTACAATGTCGGCAATCGTCCACCCAATAGCCTTGATAAATCTTTTTTACACACTAACAAGCGCTTGCGTTTTCCATTCAAGCAAATCCGCAACAATAATCACGGGTAAAGTGCTATTGTCTCCCAAGAACACGTAACGAAGGTGAGGTGGAAGTACCTTCAATTCAAGCTTTGGTGGTTCTTCAATAGATTGCTTTGCAGGAGGTCTTTCCCTATTCTTCAAATCGATATCAAGTTTCAAAGGGCTCTTAGAATAAGAACCTAAACCCGATAGAGCAGCCACTACTTCATCATAATCTTGAATTTCCTCCCCATCATAATTCAAAAGGATGACAACCAAAGATTCACCAACACAAGAAACTTCGCTCACACTAGCAACCGCTTCATCAATCATGTCAATGACCGATATCATATGGAGGTCACTTGGTTGCTTCATCGATTTACAAATATTGAATGTTACTTCCTCACCATTTACCCAAAATTTCAGTTCACCACTTTCCACATCAACAAGAGCTTTCTCGGTATCCAAGAACGTCCTACCAAGAATAATAGGGACCTCGACATCAATCTCGTAATCGAGGATCACAAAATCAGCTGAAAATATAAATTTGTCTACCTTCACCAAAATATCATAAAGGATGCCAATAGGATGCTTGATAGAGCGGTCGGCCATCAGAAGGCGCATAGTTGTTGACTTAGGCTCACCTAGCCCAAGTTGCTTGAAAATGGCATAGGGCATCAAGTTTATAATCACCCACAAATCACACAATCCTTTAGCAAATTGGAACATCCCTATAGTACAAAGGATAGTCAATGCCCCTGGGTCATCCTTCTTGACAGCCACGTTGCTCGATATAATGGCACTACAACTATGGGATACTTAAATCGTCTCGAAATTCATAGTTCTCTTCTTAGTGACCAACTCTTTCATAAAATTTGCATAACCCGAAATTTTTGACAACGCCTCCACCAAAGGAAGATTAATAGAAAGAGTTTTGAAGATGAAAATAAATTTTTGGAACTTCATGTCTTCATCCTTCCTCTTCAATCTTTGAGGAAATGGTGGAGTAACCTTGGGTAGAGGCTTCGTAGGTACCGAGGGAGGAGAAACCCCCACATTTGACTTTTTAGCATCACCGGAAATAACATTTTTCGATGCATCATCAATCTCATTTGAAGCTTTGTTGTTCAACTCTTCGGCAAGTACATCACTTTCCAAAACAATAGCTTTACCTTTGCTTGAACTTGCATTATTATCATTTGGGACATCACTTTCCACAACCTTACCACTCCGGGTCGCGATAGCCATGCATTGCGCATTATCATTCTTCAGATTGGCCATTGTATCACTAGGAAGACCCTCTTTTGGTATCGGATTCAAGTGAGCCGAAATTTGACCCATTTGGGTCTCAAGTTGTTTTTATAGAAACTGAATAAGAGGTCACCGTTTGATTCAGAGAGGAGAAACCAGCCTTCACCTCCTTGAGAACTTTATCCAATCCTTTTACCTTGTTTAGGATGCGGGCAAGCATATCCTTAGTCCGAAAGCTTTCGGGGTCAGCATTTGGTTCCTTAGGTATTGGACAGTCATAAGGAGGCACATAACAATCTCTATCACCATCCCATTATGTCACAACCTAAGGTAGACCCTAGGTGTAACGTGGCGTCGAAGACCCCGAGAGGCCCCATACAAGCCACTTAGAATGCATAGACAAGATAATAGAGATTTAACAAATTATTTCAAAGCATAGAGTTTTATAAAACAAAGCGGAATCTAACAAATTCTCAAGCCATCTAGTACATAAGAAGAAATCAGGACCTAACCCATACATCAAGTTCAAACTAAAATTAAATGACATAATGAAATAAAGGCTCGGTCCTCGAAGTATGAGGACTCACCAGTCTTCCAACTTCAACTAATAGTTCCCTAGCCATGGAAGTGCGAGTCTGGAGTGTTAGACCCTACATTTGGGATAAGAAATGTAGGCAAGAGTATGCGTTGGTACAAATATGTACCAAGTATTATAGCGATGCATGAAGTGTAAAAATTATGAAAAGTAATATGCAATAACCAAGCTAAAACATGATATAAAAGAGTTAGAAAACATAAGTCATAAAACATGGCCAATACAAATGGATATCATCTTAATACCCACGAAGTAACCTTGATACATTAATGTGGGAAAATTACCTTTAACCGGCATGTAAGATCATGTGAGCTATTAACATGGAATCAGGTGTCTACCCCACACCGAAAAGAGGTGTCCTACTTTCCAAGATAAGACCATGAACTTTTAGCTTACTTGGATCCACTAGCTAATGTCTATCTAGACAAATCATATGTTGGCACATAGTTTATGGGACATGGGTAATCACCACTTGTCCACTCGGTGTTAAGCATAACTCCCATAGAATATTCGTTATTCTTAACTTTTCTTAACATTCATAAGACATGGGTAATCGCCAATTGTCTTAGCATTGGAGGTCATGGGTAATCGCCGGTTGCCTCATTATTAGAATAACTCCTTAACTTTGATTCATTTTAGGTGAGAAGACCTTTCAACCATAGAACATTTTATGTGAGAAAACCTTTCACATTCTAGCTTTTATGTGTATATGAGAAATCATTTCACAACACAACAATAGTCATATTGATACTTCACTCTCAAAGCATCCTTAAAGCATTTTTATCGATTTCATAAGAACATGCATATATTCATAAATTCTCTTTCATAGTTCAAAACCCAAGTTCAATCATCTTCATCTAGAAAACATGGGTTAACCATGGGTTCAAGGGGATTCATCACAAAATTCATGGAATTATATCAATTCATTCATAATACTTCATAAATCAATAAATTATATCAGTATTGAAAGGAACCCATGACATAGAAGAAAACCCTAACTCAATTGGGAATTTTTAACTTTATAAATTGAACAATTTAGGAACTCCATGAAGGAAAGGGCTTCGTGGATGAAGATTATCATACCTCAATGCCAAAAGCTTGCCTTCAATGGTGGAATTGGAGACTTGACTTGAAACCCTAGGTTGACTCCTTCTTTTTCAAGCTTTCTAGAGAGAGAAATATTTTGGAGAGGAAGACTTGTTCTTCTTTTAGGAATTAGAGAGAATGATTTCAATTGGGGAAATTTAGGGGTAAAAATACTTATATATAGGGCTTTAGGTGAAGGGTAAAACGACATAGTATTAGGCTAGAATAATTAGAAAAAGAACCAAAACCCTTAAGAAAATAACTGCAGACACCCGTCGACAGCACGACCAATGGTCTGTTGGTCAGACCATGGACCGTACTGGTTGACCGTCCATAGAGTTCATAGACTAGATTTTTGGACCTTGACTGACGGGACCCACTGAAGGGCCGTGGGTCCAATGACGGGCCGTGGGTCTCGACTTTTGACCTCAAAAATCTCCCTAAGTCTAGGACTCACCTACGATACCTATCTACGGCTCATGCATTGAATGACAGACCGTCCTGGTGAACCGTTGAAAAAGTACTGGAACTTGATTTTTTTTTTGGAAAAGTCAACTTCCCAACCACGCCACCACCAACGGACCGTCGTCCTACCTACGGGCCTTGGATGGCGTCGTCTGTGATGGCACCAGGTCTGTGAAAAATTAAAATTTTCTCCCTTTTTGAATCCAAGGTGTTACAATATCTTCCCCTTGAAAATATTTGTCCTCGAATGGGATTCAAGACATCATAAGGAAGGTAGGAACTTAACCTAACAGCCCAACATGAATGCAATTACATAAAAGGCACATATCCAAGGAGAAAACATCAACTCCAAGCTAAAGCATGTTCAAAACATCATATCATGATGTCTATATGCAACTCATACTCAAATGCACTTAAACATGTAGAAATCAATCAAGTGACTCATTTTCTCACAATTTAAGTTTTTCATTAACATGTATAAGTGAGGAAATCATGGGAATATCTAAGACACATGACACCAAAGAGTAAACCATAAGGATTTAAATAGCTCAAGCTAGAGTAGAGATAGGAGGAAAGAGATGAGGATAACAGGACATCATGTCGACCTCGGCCTCCCAAATAGCACCCTCAACTAATTGATTCCTCCATAGAACTTTTACAGAAGCAACTTCTTTATTTCTCAACTTCTTGACTTGCTGGTCTAAGATCTCAACCGAAACTTCCTCATAAGAAAGATTCTTCTTAACTCCCAACCCTTCTAAGGGAACTATAGACGTCGGATCTCCAACACATTTCTTCATCAAGGAGACATGGAAAACCGGATGCACCGATGCCAAGTCATTAGGCAATTCAAGTTCATAAGCAACCTTGCCAATTCACCTCACAATCTTATATGAGCCCACATAACGGGGACTAAGCTTTCCTTTCTTCCCAAATCTCATTACACCTTTCATGGGTGAAATTTTCAAGTAGACCCAATCATTTACCTCAAACTCAAGATCTCTCCTTCTAACATAGGCATAGGACTTTTGTCGACTCTGAGCCATTTTCAACCTTTCTCTAATAAGCCAAACTGTTCTCCATAGCCTCATGTTCCAATTCAGGACTTATCAAAGTGAATTCACCCACTTCAAACCAACCTATAAGAGATCTACACCTCCTACCATATAAAGCCTCAAATGGAGCCATACCAATACTTGAGTGATAGCTATTGTTACATGCAAACTCAATCAAAGGCAAGTGATCATCCCAATTACCCTTGAAGTCAATTACGTAGGCTCTCAACATGTCTTCCAAAGTTTGGATTGTACGCTCCGGTTGCCCATCGATTTGTGGATGAAAGGTTGTACGAAGCTTAACACGAGTACCAAGACCCTTTTGGAAAGATTTCCAAAACTGAGACGTGAATTGGGTACCACGATCGGAGATAATGAACAAGGGCACTCCATGCAACCTCACCATTCTCTCAAGTACAACTTAGCATAGTCCTCCGAAGAATAAGAAACTTTGACGATAATCAAGTGTCTGATTTCCTCATTCGATCTATAATAACCCAAATCGATACATGTTGTCATTGGGTGCGTGGTAAACCAACAATGAAGTCCATATTCAAATCTTCCCACTTACAAGTAGGAATGCTAATATCTTGAGATAAACCTCCCGTCTTTTGGTGCTCAACTTTCACTTGTTGACAACACTTAGCCACAAATTCCGCAATATCCTTCTTCATACAATTACTCCAATAGACCTCCCGTAAGTCACAATACATCTTGGTGTCTCCTGGATGAATTGAATATCGAGAACTATGGGATTCTGACAAGATCTGCTCTCTCAAGTCATCTACATCGGGAACACAAACGACCTTGATATATAAGTACACCATCTCCCCCTTGGGAGAAAGCCTCTACAGACTTTTTAAGCACCGCTTCCTTTAGTTTAACCAAAGTTGGATCAAGACCTTGCTTTGCCTTCACATCTACTACAAATGACGATTCTGAGCCATTGTGAACCATAACACCACCCTTGATGGAGTCAACTGATCGAACACCCAATCAGTCCAATCTATGAACATCTCAAACCAACTCCTTTTTATCATCTTTGATGTGGGAAACACTACCCATCGACAACCAACTAAGAGCGTCTGCCACCATATTTGCTTTACGGGGTGGTAGAGGACACTCATGTCATAATCCTTTAGTAGCTCAAGTCACCTTCTTTGGAGATGATTTAGATCTTTTTGATTAAACACATACTGCAAACTCTTGTGGTCAGTAAAGACGTCTATATGAACACCATAAAAATAATGCCTCCAAATATTAAGAACAACCACAACCACTGCTAGTTCAAGATCATGGGTAGGATAATTCTTCTCATCAATTTTAAGTTGCCTTGAAGCATAGGCAATGACTATCCCATTTTTCATAAGGACACATCCTAACCCAATTCTTGAGGCATCACAATAAACAACAAATCCATTTGTTGCTTCTGGTAAAGTCAACACTGGAGCGGAAGTAAGTCTATCTTTTAATTCTTGAAAAATCTTCTCGCATGCTTCCGACCATATGAACTTAACCTTCTTTTGAGTCAATGTTGTTAATGGAGAGGCAATCGAAGAAAACCCTTCAACAAACCTTTTATAGTAACCGACTAAACCCAAGAAACTTCTAATATTCAAAGGGGATAGAGGTCTAGGCCAACTCTTGACCGCATCTGTTTTCTTAGGATCTACCTCAATACCCTACCAGAAACAATATGACCTAGAAAAGCCACGGACCTTAGCCAAAACTCGCATTTGCTAAACTTTGCAAAGAGACGTTGGTCCTTGAGGACTTGCAACACAATCCTCAAATGATTGGTATGCTCGTCTTGACTCTTTGAGTAGATAAATATATCATCAATGAACACAATCACAAACATGTAAAGGTATTGTCTAAACACCCTATTAATCAAATCCATTAATACGGCCGGAGCATTAGTCAAACCAAACGACATCACCAAAAACTAATAATGACCATACCGAGTTCAAAAATCCATCTTCGGAATGTCATCTTCTTTCACCCTCAATTGGTGATAGCCCGACCAAAGGTCAATCTTAGAGAAGTAACTCGCTCCTTGTAGTTGGTCAAACAAACCATCTATCCTTGGGAGAGGATACTTATTCTTAATGGTAACCTTGTTCAATTTTCGATAGTCGATACACTTATGAAGTGAACCATCTTTCTTTCTAACGATCAAAACTGGAGCAACCCATGGAGAGATACTCGGTCGGATGAAACCCTTATCCAATAAATCCTTCAATTTCTCCTTCAATTCCTTAAGTTCTGCCGGAGCCATTCGGTAAGGAGGAATAGAGATAGTTTGCATATCTCGGAGAAGGTAAATACCGAAGTCTATTTCCCTTTCGGGAGGAATACCAGGTAGATCATCGGGGAAGACTTTCGAAAACTCATTAACAACGACTGACTCAAGAGTAGGGGTTTCAGAATCCATATCCCTCACCCTAACTAGATGGTAAAAGCAACCCTTAGAAATCAACTTTCTAGATTAAAGACAAGAGACAAACTGACTCTTAGGCATCAAATTTCCCCCTTTCCACTCTAGGATGGGTTCATTTGGAAATTAAAACTCAACTACACGGGTTCTACAATCAATAGAAGTATAACATGCATGCAACCAATCCATACCAAGTATAACATCAAAATCTAGCATATCAAGCTCTACAAGATCAACATGAGTGACTCTATGGGACAAGGAGATGGGACGCTTTTTATAGACCCTCTTAGCCACAATAGAATCACCAATAGGAGTAGAGACAAAAAAGGGATCTAACAACACATCCGTAATAATATCAAACCTCACATCCACATATGGCGTCACAAAAGACAAGGTAGCACCGGGGTCAAGTAAAGCATAAACATCAAGATGAAAGACTTTTAACATACCGGTGACCACATCGGGGGAACCCTCTTCCTCATGACGAGTCTGAAGTGCATAAAATTTGTTTTGTTTCTGACTTACACTAGAACTGGATGGAGGATTAGGTTAATCCCTTTGACGATCAACCCCATAATTTTTATCAACTGAGGGACAATCTCTTATCTTGTGGTCCATCTTACCACAAAGAAAGCAAGCATTGGAACCCGCTAGACACCTACCCACATGCTTCTTTCCACACTTAGCAAAAGTAGGCAATGAAGATCCACCACCATTCCCTCCTTGAGGCTTAAGGTTAGATACCCTATCTTTGTTAAAATTAGGAGGAGCATTAGAGGAACCTTGATCGGAAAAACTTAGGAGGAGCATTAGAGGAACCTTGACCGAAAAACCTTTGTCGAAACTTGGAACGACCTTGTCCATCGGACCTTGAGTGGCAGAAGTTACCAACTCCGGTGTTGGCCCTCTTTGCCTCCCTAGACCTTTCCTTAAGTTTCTCCTCTTCAATTTGTTGAGAATGAACCATGAGACGAGAAATGACCATATCATTGATAAGCATAGCAGTGCGGCATTCCTTAACCACCATATCAGACAGACCCGAAACAAACTTACTCATTCTTGCCCTAGGATCGGCAACCATAGTTGGAGCATATCGAGACAATTGTGTGAACTTCAAAACATATTCTTTCACACTCATGCTTTCTTGATAAATGTTGATGAAGCTATCAAAAATAGCAACCTTAAACTTTTCCCAATTGAGAGGACCCGTATCAACTGCCCTCCCTTCCTTCCATTGGTTGAACCAAACTTGAGCAACACCCTTAAGTTGGTAAGCGGCCAAGTCCACCTTTTCCGCCTTCGTCACTCCCATGATCATAAACACCTTATACACTTCATCAGTGAACCCTTGAGGGTCTTCCTCAACCTTAGAACCATGAAACTCCAGAGGATTCATTCTAGTGGAGTCTCTCACTCTAGTTGCCGCCGTACCCATATTTGGGTTTATGGGGACTGCAACCTCTCTATTGGCTTGAGCCATCATGGCTTGATTAAACAGTTGAAAAGTAGCCCTAAACTCCACATTAGTCACTTACTAAGCCAAAGGGTCGACCAGAACTTGATGAGCTTGAGGAGGAGCCTCTTGTTCCACATTCTCTCTTGCATTCCTTCTAGCATATTCCCTTCGAGTGGCTATATCATGTAGAGCATCGGATAAGGATTAGGAGAGAGACATTATAGAGTTAAACTCTATCCCACGACTTTAGAGTAATGAAAGAAGTGGAGTTTCCTAAACATCTTATAGCCTCTCATTCATAAATGTTGCGCGCTTCACACTCATGAATAAGACTCTACTCGACGTGGCTTATGAGATTTCCTAGGACCTTCCTAAGCCTTGTGCTCTGATTACCAAGTTTGTCACGACCCAAGGTAGACCCTAGGTGTAACATGGAGTATAAGACCCCAAGAGGCCCCATACAAGCCACTTAGCATACATAAACAAGATAATAGAAATTTAAGAACATATACAAGATAATAAAAATTTAAGAGATTTAACAGATTATTTCAAAGCATAGAGTTTTAGAAAATGAAGCGGAATCTAACAAAGTCTCAAGCCATCTAGTACATAAGAAGAAAATGGGACGTAACCCATACATCAAGTTCAAACTGAAATATAATGACATAATGAAATAAAGGCTTGGTCCTCGAAGTATGAGGACTCACCAATCTTCCAACTTCAACTAATAGATCCCTAGCCATGGAAGTATGAGTTTGGAGCGTCAGACCCTACATTTGGAATAAGAAATGTAGGGAAGAGTATGCGTTAGTACAAATATGTACCAAGTATGATAGCGATGCATGAAGTGTAAAACTCATGAAAAAGGGGCATTTTCGTAATATGCAATAACCAAGCTAAAACATGATATAAAAGAGTTAGAAAATATAAGTCATAAAACAGGGCCAATGCAAATAGATATCATCTTAAATCATATGTGAGATACCTATGAAGTAACCTTGATCCATTAATGTGGGAGAACTACCTTTAACTGACATGTAAGACCGTGTGAGCTATTAACATGGAATCTAGTGTCTACCCCACACCGAAAAGAGGTGTCCTACTTGCCAAGGTAAGAACATGAACTTCAAGCTTACGTGGATCCACTAGCTAATGTCTATGTAGAAAAATTCTATGTTGGCATATAGTTTACGGGACATGGGTAATCGCCACTTGTGCACTCGGTGTTAAGCATAACTCCCACAGAATATTCGTTATTCTTAACCTTTCTTAACATTCATAAGACATGGGTAATCGCCACTTTTCTTAGCATTGGAGGTCAAGGGTAATCGCCGTTTGCTTCATTATTAGAATAGCTCCTTAAGTTTGATTCATTTTAGGAGAGAAGACCTTTCAACCTTAGAATCCTTTATGTGAGAAAACCTTTCACATTCATGCTTTTATGTGCATATGAGAAATCCTTTCACAACACAACAATAGTTATATTAATACTTCACTCTCAAAGCATCCTTAAAGCATTTTCATCAATTTCATAAGAACATGTATATATTTATAAATTCTCTTTCATAATTCAAAACCCAAGTTCAATCATCTTCATCTAGAAAACATGGGTTAAGCATGGGTTCATGGGGATTCATTGTAATACCCTTGATTCGAGAAGGGGATAGACAATATTTTTCAGAAGCTGCAGGTGCCATCCGACGGAAGCCACCCACGGCCCGTGGATGGGACCACGGATCGTAGGTGTGGTCTGTGGATTGGCGACCCTAAAAGGGTCAGGGGACTTAGAACCACGGCCGGATCAACGGACCGTTGGTGGGACCACGGTCCGTGGTTGAGGGCCTGTGGTCAAAACCCCCAATTCCCACTCTCTGATCCAGACGACGGACCAATAGGATGGGCCATCGGTCAGACCACGGTCCGTCAGTCCAAGGCATCGTAGGTAGGTCGGCACTTATTTTTAGGGGCAGTTGGGTCTTTTCCTAATTAGTCTAGCTAAATACTATGTCATTTTACCATTCATATATAGACCTATATAAGTGATTTCAACCCCCAAATTAGTTCATTCACTTCATTTTCTCAAATTTCTAAAAGAAGAACAAGTCTCCTCTCCAAAATATTTCTCTCTCTAGAAAGTTTGAAGAAGAAGAATTCAACCTAGGGTTTCAAGTCAAGTCTTCTTTCCTCCATTGAAGATAAGCAATTTGCTTTGAGATATGATAGTTTTCATCCATGGATTCCTTCCATTCATGGAGTTCCCAAATTCTCCTATTTTCAAAGTTAGAAATCCGCAATTGAGTTAGGGTTGTTTTACAATTTCCATGGGTTCTTTTGATTATTCATTTAAATGATTGAATTATGATCTCTTATGCACGAATTGATGAAATATTATGATTTCCCTAATGAACCCATGTAATCCCCATGTTTTCCAAGTTATGATCATATCATGTGGGATTTTGATTATGAAGGAAGAGTTTATGAAATCAAGCATGTATTGATCGAATTGCATGAACTTATGATTAAATCCATATCTAACCCATATTTTCTAAATGTTAATGATTGAAAGTGGGTTGTGAACCTTGAAAGGTAATTTATGAAATTACGCATGTTCTTATGAAATCTATGCAAATGTTTTAAGGTTGCTTTGAGAGTAAAGTATCAATGATGATGTTGTTGTTGTGTTGTTGAAAGAATTTTCTCATATACATATGAAAGCGTGATTGTGAAAGGTTTTCTCACATAATAAGGATTCTAAGGTTGAAAGGTCTTCTCACTTAATTGAATCAAAGATTAAGAGTTATCCTAATGAAACCTAGCTTGGATTGGTTATTGAATGATACCTTTCCATGGATGACTTATGACTTAGCTTGGATCAGAAAGATGACGTCCCCTTCAATGGATAATAAGAACAAGTAAGAAATGACTATTCTGTGGGATTTATGCTTAGCATCGAGAGGATATTGAGATGGAAGCTCTCCCGTTAGTAGAGGTCAGGTTTGTAGAAGCAATCTTCTTATCCTTTACCTATGTGCCCCGATAGGATGATTGTCTAGATAGACATTAGCTAGTGGATCCACTTAAGCTAGAAGTTCATGGTCCTTACCTTGGCAAGTAGGAAAACCCTTTTTGGTGTGGGAGACACTGGGGAATCATGTTATATCTCACATGATCTCTATGTCGGTTAAGGCTACTTCCCACAATAATAATGAACTAAGGTTACTTCAAGAAGTTTCTCACATGTGTTTAAAGGTTTTAATGATGTTAGCTTGCATTGACCATCTTTTATGACTTATGTTTTTTAACCCTCTTATATCATGTTTTAGCTTGGTCAATTGCATGTCATGAAATGTCATATTTTAGCATGATTTAAATGATTGATGAATGGCTATCATTCTTGGTACATTGTTTTGTACTAACGCATATTCTTGCCTACATTTCCCCAAATGTAGGGTCTGACAGTCTGGGTCATCAGTTTCGTGGCTAGTGATTGATTGCGAGGTTCCCGAGCTTTGGGTGAGTCCTCATGCTTCAAGGAAGGATTCTTATTTTTTTCAGTTTCTATCTTACTTTCAGTTTTGGACATGCTGTATGGGCGAGGCCCAATTTCATTCTATTGTACTAGATGGCTAATGAGACAAGGGTTTTAGACTTCCTCTTTACTTTTATAATTTTTTTGGACTTGAAATGTATTTCTTCACCTCTTTTGTTCTATTTCTTATGTTATGAATGCCAAGTGCCTTGAATGGGGTCTCTCGGGGTCCTATACGCCATGTTACATCTAGGGGGTACCCCTGGGTCGTGACATTCATCATAAAAATCATGGAATTATATGCATAATACTTCACAAATCAATCAATTATGTCAATATTGAAAGGAACCCATGACATAGAAGAAAACCCTAACTCAATTGGGAATTTCTAACTTTATGTATTGGAGAATTTAGGAACTCCATGGAGGAAAGGGCTCCATGGATGAAAACTATCATACATCAATGCCAAAAGCTTGCCTTCAATGGTGGAATTGGAGACTTGACTTGAAACCCTAGATTGACTCCTTCTTCTTTAAGCTTTCTAGAGAGACGAATATTTTTTAGAGGAACACTTAGTTTTCTTTTAGGAATTAGAGAGAATGATTTCAATTGGGGAAATTTAGGGTAAAAACACTTATATAGGGCCTTAGGTGAAGGGTAAAACGACATAGTATTATGCTAGAATAATTAGAAAAAGACCCAAAATCCCTTAATAAAATACTGTCGACACCTGTCGACAGCACGACCTACGGTCCGTTGGTCAGCCCACAGACCATACTGGTTGACCGTCGATGGTGTTCAGAGACCAGATTTTTGGACCTTGACTGACGGGACCCAACTACGGACTGTGGGTCTAATGACAGGCCATTGGTCTCGACTTTTGACCTCAAAAATCTCCCTAAGTCTGGGACTCACCTACGAGACCTATCTACGGCTTGTGCATTGAATGACGGACCGTCCTGGTGAACCGTTGAAAAAGTACTGAAAATTGACATTTTTTTGGAAAATTCAACTTGCCAACCACGCCACCACCAACGGACCATCGTCCCACCTACGGGCCGTGGGTGGTGTCGTCTGTGCTGGCACCCGGTCTGTGAAAAACTGAAATTTTCTCCATTTTTCAATCCAAGGTGTTACACTTTCTCTCCAATTTGCACCCCTATCACGCCAATCTTGTTCCCTATCTCTCAAACCACCATCACGATCTTTGTTTCATCCTTGATTCCCACCCGGCCTTGGATAGCTCGGATGAGAACCCCCTACTTGGTTCGAAAAGAATTGTACCTCTTCATTATTGATAAACGCTCAACTACACTTCATTCAATACTAAGTGTAAGGGGTCGCAATATCGTATAAACCTAACGAAGAGTTGGGGTCGATCCCACAGGGAGTGATATAGTAGAGAATTCAATTAGGAAGTGAAAGACATGTTCTAATCGGTTGTAGGAATAGAAATTATCAAAATCATTAGATTAAATCTAAGGGGTTGAAAACAAGTGTCAAATGGGGGGTTAAGGTTTGTCAATTAACAGTTACTAAACACAGGGGAGTAATCAAGTAGAAAGGGGTACTTGGGGATGTGATCGATTAATTGCCAATTTTGCTATACAGGTGATTACTTATTAATAAATGTTGTTGAATCTTAGTGGGTAGGCTAGGCTTTAGATGTATTATCCATCTCTCGATCAACTATCATTAATCAAGTGAGTTCTCTCGAACTTCAACAATCGTCATACTATAAACAACCAAAAACCTCAATTTACCTACTCTCTCGAGCTGAATCCACAACAACCCAATCACTACAATCATCAATTGATAACCTTAATTCTAAAACCTCTCTCTCGAGCAAGCATAGAATGCTAGTCTAGAACTGCATTTGTAACTACAATTCGTAAGTGAAAACTCAATTACCAATTCAACCCACTTCAAAACATCAAGTAAATCAGTAATTACTAACACCCATAAGCTAATTAAAACAATTAATTACATAATTACAACCCCAAGAATGGGAGTTTTAGCCACACATCATAAAAGGATAGAAATCGATACCAATTACGCTCTTCATAAGCTGGGTATTAATCTCCGAATCTTTACAATGCATCAATTTAGCTTCAAATCCAAAATCCAACTCAAAATCTACTAGAAAACTCTCAAAAACTAAGAAGAACAATGTTTCAGTCAAAAACTCGGAGTGTAACAATGGCACGATTACTCAGCCTTCTCTTTTCTCTTTTTGAAAAACAATTTATACGTTTTCAGATTTTGGCCTTCAGGGTCACTCGACGGAGTTAGTCGAGTATCGCCGTCCCAGTTGGCGATGCGCCAATTGCTCCTCTCCATCGCCGGTTTGCCTTGACTATGCATCCTTTAGACCTTGTAACTTTAGGCGATCAAATTCTTTATCGCAGATCGATTTGGCGGTTCGCCAAAGGTCCACTTCCATCGCCAAGTTGGCTTCTCCCCAAGGCTGGCAGTCTGGAACATTAGGCGAGCTGAAGTGCTACTCGGCGGTTCGCTGAGTGGGTTTGGCGATTACCAGCTTTCACAATCTTCAGTCTTTTTCATCTTTTTTCACTCTTTTTTGCTCGGTAATTTCCTTACCTTACTCTTTTGCCTTTATATCTGCAAATTAGCATTTAAACATCAGTTTAGAGCACAAAAAGGCATCGAGGACACTAATTCTATGAATAACAAGCCCTAAATGAGTCAAAATTCTATACTCATCAACACCACCAACTTAAACTTTTGCTTGTCCTTAAGTAAAACCCATGATCAATCAGTTCAATAAGTATGTCTACAAACAGTGCTATTCTAGACTTAACACAAATGCACACAAGAGGTTCAAACAACACATGCAATGTTCAATTCTGCAATCTAAGTTTTAAACCGTGACTAACCATCATCAAATAGAACTCAGGCTCACAATGCTTGCTTCAAATGCAAGCTCAACAAAAGCATTCAAATGCCCTCACACCAAAAATGATTCCATGATCATACAAAACTCATCAACAATTTAGAATTTCAAAATAAAATACAACTCTCACACTCCCAAAGATAAACACATGCATTACTCTACCCATAGGCTTGCCCTTATTTTCCAATCAACATTATTTTCAGCTAACTCAAGATCACAAAGGTCCTTCAAGGCTTGTAACAGGGTTGAGTGTAAAGGTATGATTATTTTGGTTTAGTGACTCCTACCTTCATGAAGCATGGCCTGCATTTCACTTTTTCTCCTTCTCTTTCACACTGTAGGATGTTCTCAATCCACCCTATGTTTATTTAAGCACGACTCATTGGATACCCCATTTCTTTTGCTCATTTCACAAGCTTTATTTCACACATCTTCTCTTTTTCAATCTTTTTCTATTTTCACATTTTTCTTTTCTTTCTCTCTTTTTTTTTACATGGAGGGGTTCCATCTTTTTCAACATGATCCTTCAAAGGCAGATTTTTCACACTTCCTAATTTTCCTTCTTTTTCACCACACCCCCAACTTAGGCCTTTGGCCTAAGTTGGCTATTCAAATGAATCAATACTTCATGAAGGTTATAGGTGATGTGACAAAGAGGTCAAAGTTGTTCAAGTTTCTTCCAAAGAAAAGCATGGGCTCAAATGGTGCCAAGCTAGGTTCAAACTCTCACAAGGTGGTCACAAAGAGTTATAAGTTTAATTTTGGTTCACTCTTCACAAATTTTGCCTAAGATCATCTCAATCATTTGCTTTCATCAATCAATTGGACTAATGGGAAAAGTTCTAGGTATTAGCAAGCACATATTTCAAGACAACCTCACCACACATGGCATTCGACACAATCATCAAAGAAGACCGTACAATTTTCAGCTAGCGTGCAACGATCATCACAAGAGATAAACTCAACAATCGGCTAGGTACAATAATGAGATGCTAGGAGCTCACATATGACTTATGTAACTCAATTTGCCTCATCGGAGTCGTACACTCATATCGTTCAATTGAGAGCACTATTCAAGTCATCGGTATTGATCACAACCGACAGTCGAAATTGTAAGAGAAAAACCACATTCAAATACATCAAGAGGTGGCAATTTTTTTTTAAATCAGTTCAAAACCAACATTTCAACAGTTTGCATTTCAAAACAGAGGACCAACACAATGGATCACAAAAAATATATATATAAACCAAAACCGGGATTCACAAGCCAAGAGTATCCATAAAATAGCCCAAAAGAGGTGGGTATGGAAATACCTCACCCCGCCAAACTAATCTAGCAAATGTCCTCAAATGCACAAAAAACAGTAAAACAGTCTAAAAATAACAGAAAGAGAGTCAAAAGAATCATCCTACCAGGCTAAGCCTGGGTGAACTTTGCATGTCAGGGGCATCAGTGCTCGGCTCACCACTATCATTTACTCCACTGGAGCCCACCTCTACAACTGACTGGACCATAGCACCCTCAAGGTCCTCCAAATCATCATACACTGCTGCGTATCTAACACCGAGCTCCTCCTCATCAGTCTCATCCTCGGACTCGGCATCATCAACCCTAGAAACATCTCCGGTTGTAATAACCAGAGGAATCTCAGAACTGGCAGGAACATCAATGCTCGGAACCTCAGGGAGTTCCACAGTGCCAAAGAACATAGATAGGTCGGTAAATTTCAGCTCATCTAAATCTTTCCGTAGCCCAACAATATAAGCCTTCAAGGCCGTGACATCCTCAGAATCACTCCGGCCCTGCTCACAAGCCTCTACCCTCATAGTAAGGGCATCCAATGCAAATCTTTGGGAATCTATCAATCTCATGTGCTCCCTCAACTCAGCCCTAATCGGGGCTAAGGCAGCAGCAATCACCCGCTCGATCAACCCAGGCACATCGGCCTTTACCCGGGAGGCACACACATCAGCAGACTGAGCCTGATGGCCCATCTTGTACAGCATGTTCTGGGTGATAGAGGGTCGGGAAGAAGAAACAGCAGCAACAGTAATAGGAGGGGGAACAATAGACGAACCAGGAGGGGCAGAAGTAGAGGAACCATAGGTACCTGTAAGCTCACCGGCCTAAGGGGGAAGTACTGCCTCTGTCGACAACATCTTAACATCGACTACCGGGGACGTATCCACCGGTGCAACTATCCTTCTATCTACCTCATCTCTCATATACTCGGCCTCTATCCACCGGAAGTCAGTAGAGGAAGTGGGAGTCACTTCTACATCCTTATCGGCAATCACCAGAACACGGGCCTGCCTGCACAGGTCAGTAATCAAAACAGGAAAGGGGAGAGAAGTCTGACTTTGCTTGGCCCTCATGGCCATCTCCTGTTAGATGATCAGACCAAGATTAAGCTCATCCCTATCCATGATACAGCCCAAAGATGCATCTTTAGGGTGCCAAAGTATTGATTCATTCTGTGACGGCATAAGTGTGCTACTGATGAACCCGAACCAATACTTGGCAGCCAAGCTAAGGCATGTTCATCAATTCATCTCATGAAGTCCATAGGCAAATCATACTCAATGCACTACAACATGAGGAAAATCAATCACCTAAACTCATTTTCTTTCAAAACACAAGTTTTTCATGAACATGCATAACATAAGGAAATCATGGAAATATCAAAAACACACATCACTTCAAACAAAGAGCAAACCATGAGGAACTCATTACCTCAAGCTAGTGTAGGAGTAGAAGGAAAAAGATGAGGATATCTGGACATCATATCGGCCTCGGCCTCCCAAGTAGCACCCTCAACTAAAAGGTTCCTCCACAAAACCTTCACGGAAGCAACTTCCTTGTTTCTCAACTTTTTGACTTGCCGGTCTAAAATCTCAACCGGTACTTCCTCATAAGACAGGCTTTCATCAACTCCCAAACCTTCTAAGGGAACTATAGATGTCGGATCTCTAACACACTTTTTCAACATAGAGACATGGAAAACCGGATGCACCGATGCCAACTCATTAGGCAAATCAAGTTCATAAGCAACCTTACCAACACGTCTCAAGATCTTATATGGGCCTAAAAAATAGGGACTAAGCTTCCCTTTCTTACCAAACCTCATTACACCCTTCATGGGTGAGATTTTCAAGTAAACCCAATCATGAAGTCGGACTTTCACCATAACCTCATGAACTAACTCGGGTCCTATCAAGGCAACTTCACCCATGTCAAACCAACCTATAGGAGATCTACACCTCCTATCATAAAGAGCCTCAACTGGAGCCATACCAATACTTGAGTGATAATATTATTATAAGAAAACTCAATCAATGGTAAGTGATCATCCCAATTTCCCTTAAAGTCGATAACACACGCTCTCAACATATCTTCCAAAGTTTGGATAGTACGCTCCGCTTGCCCATCGGTTTGTGGATGAAAAGTTGTGCTAAGCTTAACTTTAGTGCCAAGACCCTTTTGGAAAGACTTCCAAAACAGAGAAGTAAACTAAGTACCTCTATCAGAGATAATGGACAAGGGCACTCCATGCAACCTTACCATTTCCCTAAAATACAACTTAGCATAATCTTCCGCCGAATATGAAACCTTGACGGGAATAAAATGAGGCAATTTCATCATTCGGTCTACTATAACCCAAACCGAATCAAATTGTTTCCAAGTACGTGGAAACCCTACTACAAAGTCCATATTCAAATCTTCCCACTTCCAAGTAGGAATGCTAATGTCTTGGGATAAACCTCCCAGTTTCAGATGCTTAACTTTCACTTTTGGCAGTTTGGACACTTAGCCACAAATCCCGCAATATCCTTCTTCATCCCATTCTACCAATAGATCTCCCGCAAGTCATGGTACATCTTGGTGGCTCCCGGGTGAATGGAATATTGAGAACTTTGAGCTTCAGACAAGATCTGTTCCCTCAAGTCATCAACGTTAGGAACACACAAACGACCTTGATATCTAAGCATACCATCTCCCCCTAGGGAGAAAGCCTCTATGGACATCTTAAGCACTGCTTCTTTCAATTCTACTAAAGTCGGATCAAGACATTGTTTGTCTTTCACATCAGCCACAAACGACGATTCTAAACCATTATGAACCATAACACCACCCTTGGTAGAGTCTACTAACTGAACACCCAATCGGGCCAATCTATGAACATCTCGAACCAACTCTTTTCTATCATCATCAATATGAGCAACACTACCCATAGATAACCAACTAAGAGCATCCGCTACTACATTCGCCTTATCGGGGTGATAGAGAACACTCATATTATAATCTTTCAATAACTCAAGCCACCGTCTTTGGCGAAGATTCAGATCTTTTTGATTAAACACATATTGTAGACTCTTGTGGTTGGTAAAAACATCAACATGGACATCATACAAATAATACCTCCAAATCTTTAAGGCAAAAACGACCGCCGCTAATTCAAGATCATGGGTAGGATAATTCTTCTCATGAACCTTAAGTTGCCTTGAAGCATAGGCAATAACTTTTCCATTTTTCATAAGCACACATCCTAACCCAATTCTCGAGGCATCACAATAAACAACAAAGACATCCGTTCCTTCTGGTAAAGTCAACACCGGAGTAGAAGTAAGTCTATCTTTCAATTCCAAAAAACTCTTTTCACATTTTTCAGACCATATAAACTTGGCCTTCTTTTGAGTCAAAGTTGCCAATGGAGAGGTAATGGAAGAAAACCCCTCAACAAAACCTTCTGTAATAACCAGCCAAACCCAACAAACTTCTAATGTCAGAAGGTGATAGAGGTCTAGGCCAACTCTTGACCGCATCCGTCTTCTTAGGATCTACCTCAATACCCTTACTTGAAACAATATGACCAAGAAAAGCTACGGACATTAGCCAAAACTCATATTTACTAAACTTTGCAAAGAGTTTTCGTTTCTTAAGGATTTGCAACACAATCCTCAAATGATTAATGTAGTCATCTTCACTCCTTGAATAGATCAAAATATCATCAATGAACACAATTACGAACATATCAAGGTATTGTCTAAATACCCTACTCATCAAAGTCCATAAATGCCTCCGGAGAATTAGTCAAACTAAACGACATCACCAAAAACTCATATGACCATACCGGGTTTTAAAAGACGTTTTCGGAATATCATCCTCTTTCACCCTCAATTTGTGATAACCCAACCTAAGGTCAATCTTTGAAAAGTAACTTGCTCCTTGGAGTTGGTCAAATAAATCATCTATCCTTGGAAGATAATACTTATTCTTAATGGTCACCTTTTTCAATTACCTGTAGTCAATACACATACAAAGAGAACCAACTTTCTTCTTAACAAACAAAACTGGAGCACCCTATGGAGAGATACCTGGTCGGATGAAATCCTTATCCAACAAGTCTTTCAATTGCTCATTTAATTGCTTAAGTTCTACTGGAGCCTTTCTATAACGAGGAATAGAAATAGGCTGTGTATCTGGGAGGAGGTCAATACCAAAATCTATTTTCCTTTCGGGAGGAATACCGGGTAGATCATTTGGGAACACTTCCGGATACTCATTAACAACGGGGACCGACTCACGATTAGGGTTTTCAGAATCCATATCCCTTACCCTAACTAGATGGTACATGCAACCCTTAGAAATCATCTTTCTAGCTTTTAGACATGAAATAAACCACCCTTTTTGCATAGAATTTCCCCCCTTCCACTTTAGGATAGGCTCATTTGGAAACTGAAATCTGACTACACGGGTTCTACAATCAATAGAAGCATAACAAGAGTGCAGCCAATCCATACCCAGAATAACACCAAAATCTAACATATCAAGCTCTACCAAGTCAACAAGAGTAACTCTATGGGATAAGGAAACGAGACACTTTCTATAGACCCTCTTAGCCACAATAGAATCACCAACCGGAGTAGAGACAGAAAAAGGATCTAACAACACATCATGGAGCACATAAAATCTCATAGCCACATATGGCATCATAAAAGACAATGTAGCACCGGGATCAAGTAAAGCATAACCATCTAGTTGGAAAACTTTCAACATACCGGTAACCACATCAGGATAACCCTCTTGTTCTCCTCGAGTCTGGAGTGCATAGAATCAGTTTTGCTTGGGAGCATTGGAACCCGGACCACTAGGAGGAGCTTGCTTGCCCTGTCTTCCCATAGCCTTGATCATTGGACAATCCCTCATTTGATGACCACTTTTTCCACAACTGAAGCAACAATGGGTGCCGGCTAGACACTTACCCTTGTGCTTCTTTCCACACCTACCACAAGTAGGCAATAGGGATCCACTACCATTTCCTCCTTGAGGTTTAGGGTTAGACACACTTTCATTGTTAGACCTTGGAGGAACATTAGAAGAATCTTGCCCAGAGAACCTTTGTTGAAACCTTGAACGACCAGGTCCACCGGACCTAGAGTATGAAAAGTTGTCATCATCCGTTCTTGCCCTCTTTGTTTCCCTAGACCTCTCCTTGAGCTTTTCCTCTTCAATCTGTTAGGCATTGACCATAAGATGAGAAATATTCAATTCATGGACAAGCATAGCCGTACGACACTCTTTCACTACCAAGTTGGACACACCCGAAACAAACTTGCTCATCCTTTCCCTAGAGTCGGCAACTATAGAAGGAGCATATTTGGACAGTTGAGTGAATCTCAAGGCATATTCTTTCATGCTCATATTTCCTTGTCGGAGATTTATAAACTCAAGAACTTTTACCTCTCTCATCTTTAAAGGAAAGAACCTATCAACAAAAGTGGACTTAAAACTTTCCCATTCTAGGGGACCCGCATCTACCGGTCTTACTTCCTTCCATTGATTGAACCAAATTGAGCAACCCCTTTTAGTTGATAAGCGGCCAATTCCTCCTTCTCCACCGGAGTCACTCCCATGATGGCCAACACCTTGTAGACCTCGTTAATGAACTCTTGAGGATCTTCCTCAACCTTAGAAACATAGAATTCCTGAGGATTCATCCTTGTGAAGTCTCTCACTCTTGATGCCGCCGTACCCACATTTGGGTTCACGGGGTTCACAACTTTCCTATTGGCTTGGGCCGTCACGGCTTGACCAACACATGAAAAGCAGTCCTAAACTCCACATTAGTCACTTGCTCGGCCAGAGGGTCAATTGGAGCTTGAGGATGAGATCTTTGATCGACATTGTCTCCATCATTCCTTCTCGCAAAAGCCCTTCGAGTAGTCATATCCTTTAGACCATCGGGTAAGGATTAGGAGAGAGACTTTATAGAGTTTAACTCTATCGCACGACTCAGAGTAATGAAGAAGTGAAGTTTCCTAAACATCTTGTAGCCTCTCATTCATAAATGTGGCACGTTTCACACTTACGAATAAGACTCTACTTGACGTGATTTTGAGACATCCTAAAACCATTCTAAACCTTGTGATCTGATAGGCGTAAAGACCCTGAGAGGCCTCATACAAGCCACTTAGATTTCATAACATAAGATAATAGAAATGAGCAGAAATTTAAAACATTTTCAACAACATCAATGTTTCATATGAAAAAGCGGAAGTCTATTACACTTTGTCTCAAAACCATCTAAAACATGAATATCTTGGGACACAGCCCATACAACAATGTTTAAATCTTAAAACAAAAGAAAATGAGAGAAATGGTGGTCAAATCCTCGAATGCTTTGAGGACTCACCAATCTTCAAGTCTTGCCTCTACTAAGATCCTAGCCACGTGGATGAGAGTCGAGATCGTCAGACCCTAAATTTGGATAAGAAATGTAGGCAAGAGTATGAGTTAGTACAAAGATGTACTAACTATGATAGCTTGCATAAACATCAACATAAGCATAAGAGTTAGACAACATAAGTCATAAACCATGATCAACACAAGTGACTATCATCTTAAGACATACTTATGATACTTCCTTGAAGTAACCTTGTTTCATCATAACTATACTAACTTGATGTGAAAAGTAGTCAATTCTTAGTTGTTCTTATTATCCATGAAAGGCATGTCATCTTACTAATCCAAGCTAAGTCTTTATCCATGGAAGAGCACATCTTCATGCCAATCCAAGCTACCATGGAAGAGCACCTCATCATGCTAATCCAAGCTACCATGGAAGAGCACCTCATCATGCTAATCAAAGCTACCATGGAATGGTATCATCTCCTTACTAACCCAAGCTACCATGAAAAGGCATCATCTCCTTACCAATCCAAGCTACCATGAAAAGGTCTCATATTACCAATTCAAGCTACCATGAAGAAGCATCTCATTATGCTAATCCAAGCTAGGTCTTGTTATCATAGTTCATAAATTCTTTGATTCATTTTAGGTGAGAAAGTCTTTCAACCTAGAATCATTCTATGTGAGGAAACCTTTTGCATTCATGCATTCATAAGGTAAATCATGTGGGTAAATCCCTTCCACAACAATCCTATCTAAAATCAACAATTATCATATAAACTTTACTCTCAAAGCACTAATAATCATAATTCATCATATATGCTTTCATCTCAAGCAATTCATATCTATATACTTCAATATCAAAGCAATCTACAATGTACCTTATCAATCCTATAAGAATACATCGAATCCCACAATTTTCCTTTCATGACCTAAAACCATTTACATCACTTTCATCATTCTAGATATGGGTTAGGTATGGGTACATGTAAATTCATCCTAAAAACATGTATTCCTATCAATTCAATCATAAACAATCATAACCCAATCAATTAGATCAACATTCATCAATACCCACAACATTAGAAGAAAACCCTAACTCAAATTGGGGAATTTCATCTTTTTAATTGGGGAATCTTAGGGGCTCCATGGATGAAAAGCCATCATACCTTACTAACAAAGCACACAAATGCTTGAGGATTGGAGACTTGACCTTGATCCTAGCTTCAACGCTTCCTTCTTCTTCAACTTTCTAGAGAGAGAATTATTTTGGAGAGGAACCCAATTCTTTTTGTGAGTTTGAGAGAATGATTTGAATGAGTGAATTTAGGGGTTAAAATAACTTATATAGGGGTCCTAAACGTGGGTAAAACGACCTCACTTTGATTTAATTAAAACCAAAAAAGACCCATGTGCCCTTAACTAAACCTGCCAGCCACGACCCACGAGACCCCACTGACGGACCGTGGACTGACCAACGGTCCGTCCTGGTCAAGCGTGGGTAACTTCAGAGATTTTGGCTGGCCTATGGTTCTCCCTATCCAAGAGTCGTGGACCCATCGATGGATCGTGGGTCTTGGCGTGGTTCCTGCCTATGCCAATTCTCTTGGTGCCCATCCACGGACCCACCTACGGTCTGTGGTCCCATCCACGGGCCGTGGTTAGCCTTTGTGGGATAACACCTTGAAGTTCTAACATGCTAGGTGCTCTCTCTCGAATACAAGGTGTTATAGTAGGCTAGGCTTTAGATGTAATAGCCATCTCTCGATCAACTATCATGACTTAAGTGAGTTCTCTCGAACCTCAACAAGCATCATACAATAAACAACCCAAAACCTTAATATATCTACTCTCTCTAGCTAGATAGGTAGGATCGAATTAAGATTCACTCTCTCGAGCTGAACCCACAACAACCCAATCACTACAATCATCAATTGATAACCTTAAATCTAAAACCTCTCTCTCGAGCAAGCATAGAATGCTAGTCTAGAACTGCATTTGCAACTACAATTCATAAGTGAAAACTCAATTACCAATTGAACCCACTTCAAAATAGCAATTAAATCAGTAATTACTAACACCCATAAGATAATTAAGACAATTAATCACATAATCACACCCCCAAGAATGGGGGTTTTAGCCACACATCATAAAAAGTAAGAAATCAATACCAATTACATTCTCCATAAGCTGGGTATTAATCTCTGAATCTTTACCATGTGTCAATTTAGCCAAAACCCAACTAAAAGACTACTAGAAAACTCTCAAAAACTAAGAAGAACAATGTTTCAGTCAAAAACTCAGAGTCTAACAATGGCAGGATTACTCAGCCTTCTCTTTTCTTTTTTTGAAAAACAATTTATACGTTTTAAGATTTAGGCCTTCAAGATCACTCGGTGGATTTAGTCGAGCATCGCCGACCCAGTCGGGGATGTGCCAATTCCTCCTCTCCATTGTCGGTTAGCCTTGACTCTACATCCTTTAGACCCTGTAACTTTAGGCAATCCAATTCTTTATCACCGATCCATTCGGTGGTTCGCCGAAGGTCCACTTCCATCGCCAAGTTGGCTTCTCCCTAGGGTTGGCAGTCTGGAACATTAGGCAAGCTGAAGTGGCACTCGGCGGTTCACCGAGTGGGTTTGGCGATTACCATCTTTCACAATCTTCAGCCTTTTTACTCTTTTTTTCTCCTTTTTGCCCGTTAATGTCCTTACCTTACTCTTTTGCCTTTAAATCTGCAAATTAGCATTTAAACATCAGTTTAGTGCACAAAATAGGATCGAGGACACTAATTCTATGAATTACAAGCCCTAAATGAGTCAAAATCCAAGACTCATCAATTATACATGGGGTCAAATTGTGCATCATCCGGGATCATTCCACTACTAGCACCAACCGCATTCACGACCTTATAACCACCTCACATGACATGTTTTGTCAATAAGTCCATTTGGGTCATCATCATGGCCATGTTTTCATCACTCTCCTAGTTATTTTCCATTTGTTCTTTGGTCAACCCAACATTGAGAGGAGCTTGATCCTCCCTTGTATGCCGTGCTCGATTAATCTTTGTCATCTCATTAAGAAAATTCGACGCCACGACAAATGGTTGTCTCATAATTCCACAACGAATAAGTTGATCGGTGACACCCTTGTTGACTGTGTCAAGAATCCGATAGAAATATTGCAAGAGCACATTATTCGGCAAACCATGAGTAGGACACTGGAGGAGTAGATTTTGAAACCTCAACCAAGTTTCATGAATGGTTTCACCATTAATCCGCTTGAAATTTTGAATGATGTCCCTCAACTTCAACATCCTCGAGGGAGGAAAGAATCTATCATAGAACACCTCCATCAGCTCCTCCCAAGAAGTAATAGAGTCCCTTGGTAGTTTGGCCAACAACTTCGTTGCTTCCCCCACTAGAGAAAAGGGAAACAAACAAATTTGGATCGACTCTTGAGAGATATTCTTGAAGGAGAATAGTCCACACACATCCACGAAATTCTGAATGTGATCATGAAGGTTCTCATGAGCAAGTCCCCCAAAGAAACCTTCCATTTACAGTAGCTGAAGCATAGTTCGGGTAATATGAAAAATAGCATTCCCTACAGTTGGGGGCAAACAAATAGCACCGGCACTTCCCATTTGATCCGCATTAACATCGTTCAAGTCTCTGATGTCGTCATTGTGTTCATGTTGACTAACAGCATTGCTCCCATTCACAATCATGTTTCACCTATTGAGAGCAAACAACAGGAACACTAATAAGAGAGTTCTACTACAACCAAATTAGTTCACAAAAACACTTCAATAAAAGAATTCTAAACACCACTCCCCGAAAGCGGCGCCATTTTTTATGACGCTCAACTACACCTCTTATAATTTTAAGCGTACGCGGTCGTCAACACGTATAAACCCAACGATGAGTTCAAATAAGAAGTATGAAAGTGTTCTAACTTTTTGTAGAATGGAAATAAGCAAAACGTAACATAATATAAATCAATAAGTTTCAATTATCAATATTAAGAGTTTGGTAATCAACTGTTAACAAAGACAATTAACGCAGGGTTTGAACAAGTAGAGAGGGGACCTTAGGAGTGTGTGAGCAATTGAATACTGATTTCGCTTAAAAGGTAATGAATAATTGCTTTAAGTCGTTGAATCTCAATGGGTAGGATGGATTGTAACTATAAAAACTATTTTTCAATCAACTATTATGTTTCAAGCAAGTTCTTTCGAACCTCAACTAGCTTAAAATGCAAAGCAACTCAATTCATTAATTTAACCCACTTTATCAAGCTGGATTGTAAAGACAAGATTCAATACAACTATCAACCATATACTCCACCCTAAACAACTTTCACAAGCAAGCATAGAGAGCTAAGGTAGAACTGAATTTGCAACTTCAGTTCATAAATGAAAACATGAGTAAATAACTGAACCCATTTCAAAACAACATTAAATTAAGCAATTAACAATACCCACAAGCTAATTTATGTATTTGATTACATAATCACACCCATAAGGAAAGGGGGTTTAGCCAAGCATAACAAAAATTAAGAAATAGTTACCAAAAAGAGGATCCATCGGAATGTCACAATCTTCAATGTTTAATGTCAAATATAAAACTAAAACCCTAAAACTGCAATATCTTAGCTCAAAATCTCTCCAAGAATATTCAATATTGTTAAAGTATGTAAAATCAGTAAATAATATGTAAAAGCCCCTTTTCTCTTTCTTCAAAAACCAATTTATATATTTCCAAAAACTTTCCAAAGTTTCATTTCGTGGCCCCATCAGCGAGATTAGTCAGGATCACTGAATGACTCGGCGATCCACTGATGATCAAGCCTTATCACTAATGTTTCACTTCAGCTTTTGAATTCTTGACTTCTCAATTGGCAAACTCGATGAATGTCGCCGAATGAATTCGGTGACTCACCGTTTGGACCTTCTTTTGCCAATTGGACTTGAATTTATTCTCAATTTATTCTATTCATTTAGGCGATATGGGTCGAGCTCGCCGTTTTTGTCGGCGATGCACCGTTTTGTACTTGAAATTGCTGAGTTGGCTTAGTTCATGAGCAAAACCTGTTGGATCTTTATAACACCTCTGAATCTAGTAGGCTAAGTAAGGGACCAAGTGAGAGGTCACAAGCCAAATACTGAGCCTGGGCACCCTTCACGAAGGCCCAGAGCTCGTGAAGGCTCACAATCTTAAGCTAAAGAGGGCTCCCCTCCCACGAGCACCTAGACATCTCATGGTGAGCACCACGGTGCTTAGTGATGTTCGTGAAGGGGGAGGTAGTAGCCACTCTAAGGGTAACCCTCCACACGAGCCACTAGACGGCTTGTGAGAGCCATGATGACTTTGTTGGTTTGAAGAGAAAGATTCAATATAGGGTTCAAGGTTAAGCCTCCATTCTTCAATTGCTCTTGGGCTTTGATATCAAGGTATGATAGCTTTTCATCCATGGAACCCTTGCATCCATGGAGTCCCCAAGTTCTCCAAATTGAAAATTATAAATTGCCCAATTTGAGATAGGGTTTTCTTCCATGTTATGGGTTCTTATGAATGTTGATTCAATTGATTATATTATGCATGAATTGAGAGGATACTATGCTTTTATGATGAAATTCCATGTACCCATGCTTAACCCATTTTCTAAAAAGAAATTGAATAAAAATTGATTTTACTCTATGAGAGGAGAGTTTATGCATTTATGTGTATTCTTATAGGATAAATCAGATACGATATAAATTGATTAGAGCTTGAAGCATATGTGATGATTTATAATAAGAATTGCTTTGGGAGTGAAGCATATGTTATTGATTTTTTATTATTGATGTGATTGTTGTGGAAGGAATTTTCCCACATGATTTCTTGTGTATGAATGTAAAAGGCTTTCTCACATTGAATGATTCTAGGTTGAAGTGATTTCTCACCTAAAATTAATCTAAGCTAAGGAACTATGAAGATGATGAGGTAAGAGGCGATTACCCATGACCTCTAAATGAGAAGGATAAGAGGTGATTACCCATATTCTATAAAATAGGACTAGAGGCGATTACCCACGTTCCTATAATGCAAGTGGGACTAGAGGCGATTACCCATGATCCCAAAGTGAAAGGGCAAGAGGCGATTCCCCGTGATCCTTTACAAGATGCAAGAGGCGATTCCTGATGTCCTTAAAAGATAAGCTATGATGTGTTATGATAAATGATGAGCTTGGATTGTTGCTTGAGTTTGTCTTCCATGATGAGTAACACTAGAGGCGGTTAACCATGTCTTAACTAAGGGTGAATTAAGTTTACTTCAAGAAGTACTCCTTACATGTTGAGATGATCTATTATGTGCATTGATTATGCTTTATGACTCATGTTGTCAAATTCTTATGTTATTTTTATACATGCTATCATATTTAGTACATGTTTGTACTAACACATACTCTTGCCTACATTTCTTATCCAAATATAGGGTCTGGTATTCCAGATTCTTATCTCCGTGGCTAGGATCTATAGTAGAAGAAGAGTTGAAGATTGGTGAGTCCTAATTTATCCGAGGATTTGGCCACTACTTTCCTTATGTTCTTTTCATTTGATTTTTGAACATTGATGTGCGGGCTACATCCCGAGATTTTATTATGTTAGATGGTTTTTGAGACAAGTGTTTTAGACTTCTGCTTTACTTTTAAAACATTAGTTATGCTGAAATAATGTTTTAAATCTTATTGATTTCTATTATCTTGACTATGAAAACTAAGTGGCTTGTATGAGGCCTCTTGGGGTCTTGTACGCCATGCTACATATAGGGGGTACCCCTGGGTCGTGACAAACTTGGTATCAGAGCACAAGGCTTAGAAAGGTTCTAGGATGTCTCAAAACCACGTCAAGTAGAGTCTTGTTCATGAGTGTGAAGCGCGCCACATTTATGAATAAGAGTCTACAATATGTTTAGGAAACTTCACTTCTTTCTTCACTCTAAGTCATGCGATAGAGTTTGACTCTATGATATTTCCCTCCTAAATCCTTACCCGATGGTCTACAGGATATGACTACTCGAAGGGCTTATGCTAGAAGGAATGAGGGAGAAAATGTTGTTCAATAGGTTCCTCCTTAAGCTCCACAGGTCCCAACCGATCCTTTGGCCGAGAAAGTAACTAATGCGGAGTTCAAAACAACTTTTCAAGTTTTGGCCCAAGACGTCACGGCCCAAGCCAATAGGGAAGTAGCTCCCGTGAACCCAAATGTGGGTACAACGACATCTAGAGTGAGGGATTTCACTAGGATGAATCCTCCAGAATTCTATGGTTCTAAGGTTTAGCAAGATCCTCAAGAGCTGATTGATGAGGTATACAAGGTGTTGGCTATTATGCGAGTGACGCTGGTGGAAAAGGTGGAATTGGCCACTTATCAACTTAAGGGTGTTGTTAAAATTTGGTTCAACCAATGGAAGGATGGAAGGACAGAAGATGTGGGTCCTCTAAATTGGGAAAAGTTCAAGTCTGCGTTCCTTGATAGGTTCTTTTTTCTTGAGATGAGGGAGGAAAAGGTGTTTGATTTTATCAACCTCCGACAAGGTAACATTAGTGTGAAGGAATATGCTTTGAGATTCACACAGTTGTCGAGGTGTGCTCCCTCTATAAGAGAGTGTCCTTCAGTTTCTAAGAATGAAGGAGATAATCATCGTAGGGTTCAACCCTATCCTTCATCCGGTCCAAGTGGTTCGGGTTCAAATGCTCCCAAGTAAAATATATTATATGTATTTCAAACCCGTGGTGAACAAGAGGGTTCTCCCGATGTGGTTACCGGTAGTCTTTCAATTTGATGTTTCTGCTTTACTTGATCCCGATGCTACCTTATCTTTTGTGACGTCATATGTGGCTATGAGGTTCGATGTGCTTCCTAATGTGTTGTTAGATCTCTTTTCTGTCTCTACTCCTGTTGGTGATTATGTTATGGCTAAGAGGGTCTATAGAATGTGGACCGTCTCCTTACCTCATAGAGTCACTTATGTTGATCTTGTAGAGCTTGATATGCTAGATTTTGATGTCATTCTTGCGATGTATTGGTTGCATTCGTGTTATCCCTCTATTAATTGTAGGACTAGAGTGGTCAAATTTCAGTTTCCAAATGAGCCTGTCCTAGAATGGAAAGGGTGAAATTCTATGCCGAAAGGTCAGTTTATTTCTTGTCTGAAAACTAGAAGGATGATTTCTAAGGGTTGCATGTACCATCTAGTTAGGGTGAGAGATATTGATTCCGAAACTCTTACTCTTGAGTCGGTCTCCATTGTTAATGAGTTTTCGGAAGTGTTCCCAGATGATCTACCCGGCATTCCTCCAGAATGAGAAATAGACTTCGATATTGACCTTCTCCCAAATATGCAACCTATCTCTATTCTTCCTTACCAAATGGCTCCGGTAGAGCTTAAGGAACTAAAGGAGCAATTGAAAGATTTTTTAGATAATAGTTTCATCCGACCGAGTGTCTCTCAATGGGGTGCTCTAGTTTTGTTTGTTGAAAAGAAGGATAGTTCCATTCGTAGGTGTATTGACTACCGGCAATTGAATAAGGTGACCATTAAGAATAAGTATCTTCTTCCAAGGATAGATGACCTTTTTGACCAACTTCAAGGGGCGAATTACTTTTCCACGATTGACCTTCGGTCAGGTTATCATCAATTGAGGGTGAAGGAAGATGATATTCCAAAAATGGCTTTTAGAACCTGGTATTGTCATTTTGCATTTTTGGTGATGTCCTTTGGTTTGACTAATGCTCGGGCTACCTTTATGGATTTGATGAATAGGGTGCTTAGATAAAATCTTGACATGTTCGTGATTGTGTTCATTGAAGATATATTGATTTATTCAAGAAATGAGGATGATCACATCAATCATTTGAGAATTGTGTTGCAAATTCTCAAGGACCAACAACTCTTTGCAAAGTTTAGAAAATGCGAGTTTTGGCTAAGGTTCATGGCTTTTCTTGGCAATATTGTTTCAAGTAAAGGTATTGAGATAGATCCAAAGAAGACTGATGCGGTTAAAAGTTGGCCTAGACCTTTATCCCCTTCGGATATTAGAAGCTTCTTGGGTTTGGCTGGTTACTACAGAAGGTTTGTTGAGAGGTTATCGTTGATTACCTCTCCATTGACAACATTGACTCAAAAGAAGACTAAGTTCATATGGTTCGAAGCATGTGAGAAGAGTTTTCAGGAATTGAAGGATAGTCTTACTTCCACTCCGGTGTTGACTTTACTGGAAGGGACTGATGATTTAATTGTATATTGTGATGCCTCGAGAATTGGGTTAGGATGTGTACTTATGCAAAATGGAAAATTCATTGCCTATGCTTCAAGGCAACTTAAGAACCATGAGAAGAATTATCCTACTCATGATCTTGAACTAGCGGCGGTTGTTTTTGCCTTAAAGTTTTGGAGGCACTACTTGTATGGTGTTCATGTAGATGTTTTCACTGACCATAATAGTTTACAATATGTTCTTAATCATAAAGATCTTAATCTTTGCCAAAGAAGGTGGCTTGAGTTACTTAAGGACTATGATATGAGTGTTCTCTATCACCCCGGTAAGGAAAATGTAGTGGCGGATGCTCTTAGCTGATTATCAAGGGGTAGTGTTGCCCATATTGAGGATGGTAAAAGAGAATTGGTACGAGATGTACATAGACTGGCCCGATTGGGTGTTCGGCTAATGGACTCCACCAAGGGTGGTGTTGTGGTTCAAAATGGTTCAGAATCGTCTTTTGTGGTGGATGTGAAAGCCAAGCAATGTCTTGAATCGACCTTAGTTGAATTGAAACAAGCGGTGCTTAGAAATTCCGTTGTGGCTTTCTCCCAATGGGGAGATGATGTGCTTTGTTATCAAGGTCATTTGTGTGTTCCCAATGTTGATGACTTGAGGGAACAAATTTTATCATAAGCACATAGTTCACGATATTCCATTCACCTGGGAGCCACAAAGATGTACCGCGATTTGCGGGAGATCTATTGGTGGAATTGGATGAAGAAGGATATTGCGTAATTCGTAGCTAAGTGTCCTAATTGTCAACAAGTGAAAGTTGAACATCAGAAACCGAGAGGTTTGTCCCAAGACATTAGTATTCCTACTTGGAAGTGGGAAGATTTGAATATGGACTTCATAGTAGGGTTGCCTCGTACCCAGTGACAATATGATTCGATTTGGGTTATAGTAGACCAAATGACGAAATCGGCTCATTTCATTCCCGTCAAGGTTTCTTATTCGGTGGAATATTATGCTACGTTGTATTTGACGGAATTGGTAAGGTTGCATGGAGTGCCCTTTTCCATTATCTCCGATCGAGGTACCCAATTTACTTCTCAGTTTTGGAAATCATTCCAAAAGGGTCTTGGTACTAATGTTAAGCTTATCACGACTTTTCATCCACAAACCGATGGGCAAGCAGAGCGTACTATCCAAACTCTGGAAGATATGATGAGACCATGTGTCATTGACTTTAAGGGTAATTAGGATGATCATTTGTCTTTGATTGAGTTTCCCTATAATAATATCTATCACTCCAGTATTGGTATGGCTCCATTTGAGGCTCTCTAAGGTAGGAAGTGTAGATCTCCTATAGGTTGGTTTGAGGTAGGTGAAGTTGCCTTGATAGGACCCGAGTTAGTTCACGAGGCTATGGAGAAAGTCCTACTTATTAGAGAAAGGTTGAGAACAACCCAAAGTCGACAAAAGCCCTATGCCGTTGTTAGAAGAAGAGACCTAGTATTTGAGGTAAACGATTGGGTCTACTTGAAAATCTCACCCATGAAGGGTGTAATGAGAATTGGGAAGAAAGGAAAACTTAGTCCCCGTTATGTGGGTCCATATCAGATTTTGAGGTGTATTGGGAAGGTTGCTTATGAGCTTGAGTTGCCTAATGATTTGGCATCAGTGCATCCTATTTTCCATGTCTCTTTGTTGAAAAAGTGTGTTGGAGATCCGACATCCATAGTTCCTTTAGAAGGTTTGGGAGTTGATGAGAATCTTCTTATGAGGATGTTCTGGTAAAGATTTTAGAGCGGCAAGTTGAGAAGTTGAGAAACAAAGAAGTTGCTTCCGTAAAGGTTCTTTGGAGGAATCAGTTAGTTGAGGGTGCTACTTGGGAGATCGAGGTCGATATGATGTCCCGATATCCTCATATTTTTCCTCCTACCTTACTCTAGCTTGAGATAATGAATTCCTCATGGTTTACTCTTTGTTTTGGTGTCATGTGTCTTAGATATTCCCATGATTCTTCATTGTATGTATATTCATGAAAAACTTGAATTTTTAAAGAAAATGAGTTTATATGATTGATTTTCCTCATGTTGATGTGCATTGAGTATGAGTTGCAGATAGACTTCATGAGATGATTTGTTGAGCATGCTTTAGCTTGGAGTTGATGTTTCCTCCTCGGATATGTGCATTTATGTGATTTCATGCATGATGGGGTGATAGGATAGAATTATTATCTCCATTTGATGTTTAGAATACCATTCGAGGACGAATGTCCCCAATGGGGAAATCATGTAACACCTCGGAATCTAGTAGGCTAAGCAAGGGACCAAGTGAGAGGTCACAAGCAAAAGACTGAGCCTGGGAACCCTTCACGAAGGCCCAGACGAGCCGTGAAGGGCACCACAAGGTGCGGTGTAGCTCGTGAAGGCTCATAGTGTTGAGAGAAAGAGGGCTCCCCTCCGACGAGCACCAAGATAGATCTTGGTGAGCACCACGGCGCATAGTGATGCCTGTAAAGGGGGAGGCAGTAGCCACTCTAAGGCTGACCCTCCATACGAGCAACTAGATAGCTCGTGGAGTGGGTCGTGAGGGGAGTGGGATTTTTGGGTGAGTTTT
>JAJONR010003336.1:0-46533 GCA_029582245.1 Solanum etuberosum | reverse complement strand
CAAATGCGATTCTACCTTTGTGTTCTTGACTTGCTCGAGAGAGAGGTTTTAGAACTAAGGTGTTTGATTGATGGTCTGTGGGTATTGGGTTGACCTGGGTTCAGCTCGAGAGAGTGAATCCTAAACCCTTTTCCACACATTCAGCTCAAGAGAGTGAATGGAATAAGGTGTGGGCTATTCTTATTTTGCATGCTTGTTGATGTTCGAGAGAAATCAACTTGATTCGGGGTAAATTGTTCGAGAGAAAATTTATCTCCTCTATAGCCTAGCTTACTTACTAATATTTAGCCATTTTCTAATAGTTGCAATTACCCATTCGTCTATAATAGCCTATAATTGAACCACATCCCAAGAACCCATCTCATTATAGTTATTTCGTATTGTTTGCTGCTGTTTGTTGTTGATAATTTCAAAACCAAAACCCCCATTTGACATTCGTGTCACCCCCTGATTTGAATGATGTTTTTATTCGATCATTTTTATTCCTATGACTGATTTAAGCATATTCATACTTCCCTATTGAATCTCAAACACGTACCGCTCTCTGTGGGATTCGACCTCAATTCAGTTGGGTTTTATACTGATTAACGATCGTTAACGCTTAGAATTTGATGAAGTGTCTTTGATAGTGTTATTCAATCAAAATGGCGCCGCTGCCGGGGAGTGGTGTTGTTTAAGATTCTTTTGGTGAAGTTGAATTTTGTTCTTTGTAGTCACAGTTGAATCTACTTACTTTCAGTTTTGGTTTGTGTGTTGTTGTTTAAAACAGAGGAAATGAGTGTCAACGGAAGCAATGGTAGCCAAGTGGGCCACCAAGATGACATCGGCAATCTCAATGATGTCAATGAGACGAATGTTAATGCCCTTAATCTTGTTGGTGGAGTTGGTGCCATCCACTTGCCTCCAGCCGAAGGGAACGCTGTGTTCCACATTACAAGCACCATGTTGCAACTCTTGCAATTGAAAGGGTTGTTTGGCGGGCTAGCTCATGAGGATCCCAATGAGCATATAAGGAACTTTGTTGATGTTTGCGGGCCGTTCTCCTTCAAGAACATATCCCAAGAGTCAGTCAGGTTGAGGTTGTTCCCATTTTCTCTAATGGGAGAAGCGTGCAAGTGGTTGGCTGAGTTTCCAAGAGATTCTATCACTTCGTGGGAAGAGCTTGTTACCGCATTCCAAGTGCAATTTTTCCCTCCTTCGAAGATGATGACTCTTCGGGACAGTATTCAAAGCTTCAAGCGTCTAGATGGTGAGTCAATCCATGAGGCTTGGCTAAGGTTTAAGAAGATGGTGCTGCAATGCCCAACTCATGGTTTACCCGACAATGTCCTGCTGCCGTATTTTTACCGAAGTCTTGATTCGCTAAACAAGGGAGTAGCTGACCAACTTTCTCCGGGAGGTTTGATGCAACAACCTTACATTATAGCAGCCCAGCTCTTGGATGGCATGACCAAAATTAACCAAGCATGGTATACCCGTGAAGATCAGGTCTCCCCTTCTCACTTTTAAATTGACAAAGGAGAAACTTGAAAAAGATCAAGAGAGGGACCAGAACATGGCAAAGATAATGACCCAACTTGACATCTTAGCCAAGAACGTCATGGGTGCTGGTGCTAGAAGTGTAAATGTTGTCGGTGTTGGGGGTGTAAATCCCAAAGAACCTAAGTTTGAAGCATTATACAACGAGGAAGTAAACTTTCTAGCCAACCAAGGTGGAGGATATCGTGCTAACTACCCAAGACAGGGTGGTAACCAAGGTTGGAACAGAGACGAAGGCTGGAGAGATCGTGATAGAGAGTGGAGGGATCACAACCCCACTTGGAAGGAAAGGGATGGGGAGAAGGATAGGTATGTTCCTCCCCATGAGTGTCAACAACCCAAAGATTCTGAGGGTGGCCATTCTGAGGATATGCTCTCGCGTATTCTCAACAAAGTTGAAGGGTTCGATAAAATTTTGAAGGAGATGAAGGAAGATGTATCAACCCTTAACCAGACGGTGACTTCTCATTCCGTCTCTATCAAGAAGTAGGAGACCCAAATAGGTCAAATTTCTTCTCATTTAAACCCGAGACAACAAGGGGGGTTGCCTAGTGATACTATGGCAAACCCCAAAAATGAAGTTTGAGCGAGGACTTACGTAGTGCCACGACGTTAACTAAGGCGCTTCTTGGGAGGCAACCCAAGTTTTTATTTGCTTTCTTTTGTTTTTGGAATAATCATGTGTTGATTGTGCAGGTGAAGAAGTGGAATGTGTTTGAAAGAGGCAGGTTGGCGAACAAAATGTCCAGTCCGTGACTCACCGAATAGGTCGGTGAGCCCGACCTGGACCATCGTAGGGCTCAAGGAATTATGAAGATGGAGTCTATAAAACTCGGCAGGCCTATGGAGAAGTCGGTGAATTGCCGAACAGGTCAGCGAGCCCAATCTTGACCGCCGTTTGGACCTCCACGATAACTGGAGGTCCTGTAAAACTTGGCGAGGTAAGTACCCACTCGGCATGTCACCGAGTGGGTCAGCGAGGTTGACTAACGTCGCTGAAAGGGTGCGAACTGAACGATTTTAAAAGGCCAAAGGTTTAAACTTTCAAACTCTGTCACATTCCCCCACTTTTTAACTTCATACAATCGCACCCGTATTATATCTTTCCTATATTTTCATATTTTACCGCTTTTGGTTGGTCGATCTTGTGTTCGGAGTTGGAAATCTTTGCTGCCTAGCTTTACAAATTCATCTTTCGGCATAAAGGTTGGTTTTCCGAATTAGCGGTTAAACTCAAATGCATTGCTATAACTTGTGATGATGTGCGCTGGGTCTCTCTGAAATCATTTATTTGTGTTTGCGTGCCTATTTTAATTTAGATTTTGTGCCTGAATTGCCTAAATTGTTAATTTCCCAAAATTTTGTGCCTTAAAATTGATCATAAATTGTTGGGTTGTGCTTAATTGTTGTTGGCTCTAGCCGGGTGAAGTCTGAGTAACCCCGTATTGTGCTAAATGACGAGCTTTGCCCAACGATGGAGCGTTTGACATCATTTCTAAGGGCTAAAGTCATCAAATAGCCAATTTTTGCCAAACCGAGGGAAGTCTGAGTACCCCGGTGGCATGGGTCTAGTGGGTCTGAGCCTAATTAAAGGTGTATGTGTTTTGATTTTGTTTTCGGCGGCTGCGGGTTTGAATTTGGAAGTTAGGGTTGAAAATGGCTCGTTGGGCAGTTTGGGGAGCTGGATCGAGCTTGCCGAACCACTCGGCGGTTCGCCGAGTCCCCCTAGATCACCTTTAATTTCATGCTTTAATTGATTTTGGTTCTGTAACTTTCGACGAGAAGCCTGAGATCGCCGAGTGCACTCGGCGACTCGCAAAAATTCTTCCTTGATCACCCTTTTTGCGCCCCTAACCCCTAAAATACACTGTAACCTTCGGCGGGCTTGTCTGTGCTCGCCGAATGATGTCGACGATTCACCGAAAGGCCCTTCTCATCGCCGACATGCCATTTTTCTGGGAAAGTTTCGAGCCATTCCTTTTGGGGAGCCTGATCTGGCTCGCCGAAGTGACTCGACGACTCGCCGATCGGTTCGGCGAGTCTTGCTGCAACCTGTTTTCTGAACTTTTCCTAAACTCTTTCAAACTCCTGTGTTGTGTTTTACAGAAATGGCTACACCAAAGGTAGCATGCCGAGACATGCCGCCCCGCAAGAGGGCCAAGGGAATCACCATGAATGAGGATGCAGCTGCATCTCGGGCAAAGTCTACCAAACTTCCTACCACATGTGGGAAGGGCAAAGGGAAAGGCAAGGCACCTGCTCCTGCGTCACCAAAGATTAGCTCTGACAGTGACGGTATATATGCCACTCAACTCACCACTTCTGAGAGTGAGGGTGAGCACCAGGATCCTCAGGCTACCATTTTGGAGCCTGAAGATGAGCTTCTGTTAGCCCAGAGAGGGGAGCTGCGATCCAAGAGGTTGAATGATCCATCTAGGATCAGGACTCCCCAGGGCACTACTCCTCCTCCAGTTCCAGATCAGGCCGTAGTCCCAGCACCACCTGCACAGGGTCCTCCTCGGCGGTATATGAACAGACTGAAGACTGAGGGATTGAGGACCATCATCGAAGAAAAGATGCTATCTACTGATGGAGTAATAGACCGGTACCCGGAGATTATGAGCTACTTGAGGGCCCACAAGTTTCAGATATTCACTAGACCCTGGGGCCCTTAAATTCCAAATTGGGTCCAGGAATTCTACACTGCCTACGGAGTTCTAGTGCCACAAGGGAAGAAGCAGGCCGCCAAATTCAAGCCAGTTGATTATGTGGTCGTCAGGGGCAAGAAAATGAAGTGTGATAGTGATACGATCAATGCAGTCCTGGAATGTTCAGTAAATATAGAGGAAGACTGTCTACACATGATCAGGACGAAAACATTGGAGAACATGAAAAAGTGGTTGGCCCCTTTGTTATGTGACGGTACTCCTAGGTGGATTGAGGCTGGGGCACCCATAGAGAAGAGGGACATGAATGTAGCTGCACGGTACTGGTTTGGATTCATCAGCAGCTCCATCATGCCTTCACATAATGAGTCTATCCTCCGTCTCGCGATAGCAGCCTGCCTTGGTTGTATCATTGATGAAACAAGGCTAAATTTGGGTATGATCATTACACAAGAGATGGCCATGAGGGCCAAGAAGCGCCAGACCTCTCTTCTTTTTTCCGGTGTTGATCACTGAGTTATGCAGACGAGCCCGGGTGCCTCGGGATGAAAAGAAGGATATGGAAGTGATTCCCACCTCTTGCACCGACATCAGGCGGATTGAGGCTGAGTACTTGAAGGATGAGGCCGAGAAAAAGAAGGCAGCCCCGGTGGAATCTTCCCTGGCTGTGGATACTGATACACTACCTGTAGAGGTAGTATTTCCTACTCCGGCCCATGGGCCTTCAGGTACATCTAGTGTTGTCCCTTCTGTGACTACTAGTTCCTCTACAACCTCCATGCCTCCTAGGTCTGCTACTGTTGTTGCTGCTCTCCGACCTCCACTAACCCAGGCCGCGATACTACGGATGGGGCAGCTAGCCCACTCGGTTGATAGGCGTACCTCCCGGCTTGAGGCCACCATTCCTGGGATGATTGAGAGAGCCCTTGCTGCTGCTGTGACACCCCTCAGTGCATCTATTGATGCCCTTGCGGCACAAATCCAGGTTTGTGAGTGAGGCCAAAGGGCCACTGATTAGGAGACAGCCCTAAAGGCCGCAATTTCTGAACTGAGAAAGGATGTGGACCAGCTGAAGTACACAAATATGTCTATGATATTCGGGACTGTGGAGATCCTCGATATGCCTGCTGATATAGATGTGCCTCCGGCTACCACTGGAGATGAGGTTTGAGTTGAGGAGGTAGCTGCTGCAGAGTCCGAGGGTGAGACTGATGAAGAGCAGCTTGGAGTCGATGAAGAGGCCGCTTATAAGGGCCTTACAGCATATGAGGAGGCTATGGTGGATTCAGCTATGCATATCTCATTGGCAGACACACAAATGGCTGATCCTAGTGGAGGTAGAAGTGCTGATGTTGCACCGGGTACTGATGCCCAGACAGATGGAGAGACTGTGTAGACCGGACCCTTCTTTACCTCCCTCTCTGTCATTTTCATTCACTTTTGGATAGTTTTATTGCATTTGAGGAAAAAATTCTTTTATTTGTGGTGGGGTGAGGTATTTCCATATCTACCTATTGTGATTATGATTTTTATTTATATATTGGGTTTCTGTGCTGTAAATTGTGTTTTGACACTATTTTGTGGATGTTTGAGCTTATGGCTCCTTGTTTTGAATGTAAATGGTTTTGACCCTTCCAAAAAATTTGCCACCTCTTGTTTTGTGTTAATGTGGCTATTCTTGTGCAAATTTGAGTATCAGTCATGATCAATACCGATCACTTGAATAGTGCTCTTAATCGAATAAAAATGAATGTGCGGCTACAATGAGGACAATGAAGTTGCATAAACAATGTGTGAACTTTTAGCATCTCGTTGTGACTAGCCGATTATCGAATGTGCCTCTTGTGATGAACATTGCACACTAGAAAAAGTGTGGAGTCTTGTTTTATATTGGTGCCAATGCCTGATGTGTTAAGATTACTTTGAACAATTGTGTGATGACACCTAGAATTTTCTCTGTTGGTCCGGTTGACTAAGTGATGCAAGCATTTGATATGATCTTAGTCAACAATTATGAAAAGTGAAACAATTTGACAATATACCTCTTTTGTGACCAACCTTGTGAGATGTGTGAACCTTACTTGAACCCTATTGAGCCTGACTCTTTTCTTGAAAGAAACTTGAACAATTGTGATCCCTCTTTATCCATCTACCCATAACTTTCTTGAAGTGTGGTTTGTGTGAATATCCAACTTAGGCCAAAAGCCTAAGTTGGGGGTGTGGTGAAAAGAGGATGAAAGTCAAGAAATGTGAAAAATCCCCCTTTGAGTAATGATTTTGAAAAGATGGAACCCCTCCATATAAAAAAAAAGAGAAAAGAAGCAAAGAAAAAGAATGAAAAAGTTGTGAAATAAAGTGATGAAAATTGTAAAAGAAATAGGGTATCCGGTAATTCATTTGAAGTTGAATAATGGGTTGGATTATAAGCATGTTTGAATTGTTAAAGAAAAGGAGGAAAGTGATGATCAGGCCACACTTCATGGAGGTAGCAGCCACTGAGTCTAAATGACCATACCTTGACACTCATCCCCATTACAAGCCATGAAAAGGCCTTTGTGATCTTGAGTGAGCTGAAACAAATGTTGATTGGAAAATAAGGGCAAACCTATGGGTGAGGTCATGAATGTGTTTGGAACTTTAAATTGCTGAGAAATAGTGTGTGAATATGAAATCATCTTTGTTGTAAGGCCATTTGAGTACCTTTGTTGAGCTTGAACTTGAATTTGAAGTAAGTATTGTGAACTTGAGAATCTTTGATGATGGTGAGTCACAACTTGAATCTTTGAGTGCACAATGGATCCTTGTATGAGTAAGTTGAGTCTTGTTGTGTGCATTCATGATTGAGTCTTTTGTAGCACTGTTTGAGACATCCTTTTTGAACTGCTGAACTTGAGTTTTACTTGAGGACAAGCAAAAGTTTAAGTTGGGTGTTGATGAGTCCGAGATTTGGACTCATTTAGGGCTTTATTTCTATATGTTTAGTGTCCTCAAATGCTTATTTTGTGCCAATAACTGATGTAAAACCCTTGATTTTCAGGATTATGAATTGAGAAACAAAGCAAGGACACTAAGTTGCAAATAAAGTGAGCTGAAAGAATGAAGAAAAGAGAGCCTGGTGATCGCAAAGTCCACTTGGCGAGTCGACGAGTGGCCATTCGACCGCCTAAAGTCCCAGTGTGCCAAGCTCTGAGGGTAAAAATCAAGTTGGCGAGAAAAAAGAGCAGTCGGCGAATCGCCGAGTGGTTCTGCAATGCAGTGATATATCGCCCAAAGTTACAGACCTTGAGGATGCTGAATGCCAAGGCAGAAGGGCGATGGAAATGACCAAAGGGCTAGTCGTCGAGTGGATCGGCGAACCCGACTTACTTCGCCGAGTGGCTATTCGGAGCACATTTTTGGCGACTATAAATACGTCTTTGAATATTTAGTTTAGTATGAATTTTTCATATCAATTCGTATCTTAGAATCTATTATTTAAGTTTTGAATTGGGAGACAAGTTTTCTCTAGTTTTTCCTAAGCTTTGAAGAATTGAAGTTTTTCACTTTTGAGAAATTGAAAGTGGGTCTGTGATATTCTTCGAATTGGAGCATTGTAAGGACGAATCTACACTTACCCAGTTGATGGATAATCAATTTGGTAACTGTTTTTACCTTTTTATGATGTCTAGCTAAAACCCAATTCTTGGGGTGTGATTATGTGATTATGGGTTGATTTAGCTTACGGGTATTGCTAAATGTTAGTTTATTTGCTATTTAAAAGTGAGTTCAATCATTTATTGTGGGTTAATTTAAGAATTGTAGTTGCAAATGGGATTCTACCTTTGTGTTCTTGGCTTGCTTGAGAGAGAGGTTTTAGAACTAAGGTGTTTGATAGATGGTCTGTGGGTATTGGGTTGACCTGGGTTCAGCTCGATAGAGTGAATCCTAAATCCTTTTCCACACATTCAGCTCGAGAGAGTGAATGGACTAAGGGTGTGGGTACGTGTTCAAAGTTCAATTAAGAAGTACGAATGTGATCTAACTAGATATAGGAATAGAAATTATCGGAAAAGACATAAAACAAGTCAACAGGGGTGACATCAAATGTCAGATGGGGGGTTTTTGTTTGTAATTATCAACTACAATGCAGTCACAAACAATTTGAAATAACAATAAGGAGAGAAATTCTCGGGATGTGATCAATTATAGGCAAATTTTGATATATGGGTAATGGAAACTACTAGTAGGCTAGACTATAATTGAAATAACTTTCTCTCGAACAACTATTCTGCCTCAAGTGATTTCTCTCGAACATCAACAAGCATAGCAATTAATAACAACCCATAAACTTAATACATCTTCTCTCTCGAGCAAGATTGGTAGGATTGGGTTTAGGATTCACTCTCTCGAGCTGAACCCAAATCAACCCAATACCTACAAACCATTATTCAAAAGCCTTGGTTCAGAATCCTCTCTCTCGAGCAAGCTAAGAACACAAAATTAGAAATGCATTTGCAACTACAATTCATAAATTAAACCTCAGCTAATGATTAAACCCACTTCAATATAGCATTTAAACTAGTAATTAGCGATACTCATAAACTAATCCAACCCATAATCACATGATCACACCCCAAGAATTGGGGTTTTAGCCAAACATCATAAAAGAGTAAAAATTGTTACCAAATTGATTAGCCATCAACTAGGTAAGAGTAATTAAGCCTTCACAATGCTTTGATTGCAGAAAATTCGAAACCCACTTGCAAAATATCCGAATTGAGTCTCAAAAAGCCTTCAATTCTACTAAGGAAATCTCCCCAAAACTTTTGAGAAAAACTCTATTCTATACTTAAAGGAAATTAATACGAAAAGGAAACTTCTTAATTTACAGTTTAAAATTCTATTTATAGTTGCTGAAAATTAGCTACGAAGGGCCATTAGGCAAGATAAGTCGAGTTCGCCTAACCACTCGATGAACCGCCCATTACTCTCTTCTATCGACTTTCTACCTTAGCTCTCAGCATCCTCAAGTCATGTAACTTTAGGCGATCTCTCTTTGCATCGTGGAACTGCTTGGCGATTTGCCGACTGCCCCTTTCCATTCACCGACTTGGTTTCTTCCCTCAGGGTTGGCACACTAGAACTTTAGGCGGTTAAAGTGGGCACTCGGCGACTCACCAAGTGCTCTTGGCGATCCTCAGGCTTGCCTTTCTTCACTTTTTCAGTTTATTTTATTCCGTTTTGCCTATTAGTGTCCTTGCTTTGCTCCTCAATTCATATACCGGAAAATCAAGGCTTTAACATCAGTTTATAGCATAAATTAAGCATTTGAGGACACTAAATCTATATAAACAAATCGCCAAATGAGTCCAAATCTTAGACTCATCAACACCCCCAACTTAAACTTTTGCTTGTCCTCAAGTAAAACTCAAGATCAGTAGTTCAAAAAGGATGTCTCAAATAGTGCTGCATAAGACTCAACATGAATGCACACAACAAGGTTCAATTTACTCATGCAATGATCAATTGTGCACTCAAAGATTCATATTGTGACTCACCATTACCAAAGATACTCAAGTTCACAATACTTGCTTCAAATGCAATTTCAAGCTCAACAAAGGTACTCAAATGCCCTCACAACAAAGATGATTCCCTATTCACACACAATTTCTCAACAATGTTAAAGTTTTGAAATCACATACAAACTGTCGCACTCACAAAGATGAACACATGCATGATTTCACCCATAGGTTTGCCCTTATTTTCTAATCTACATTTGTTTCAGCTCACTCAAGATCACAAAGGTCTTTTCATGGATTGTAACGGGGCTGAGTGTCAAGGTATGGTCATTTAGGCTCAGTGGCTTCTACCTTCATGAAGTATGGTTTGAACATCACTTTCCTATTTTTCCTTAACATTTCAAATATGCTCACAATCCACCCCATTATTCGACTTCATATGAACTATCAGATACCCCGTTTCTTTTGCAAATTCCACCACTTTATTTCATAACTTTTTCATTCTTTTTCTTTGCTTCATGTTTCATTTTTGTTTTTTTTTACATAGAGGGGTTCCATCTTTTTCAAAACCATTACACAAAGGGGAATTTCTCACAATTCTTAACTTTCCTTCTCTTTTCACCACACCCCCAACTTAGGCTTTTGGCCTAAGTTGGCTATTCAAACAAACCACACTTCATGAAATTTATGGGTGAATGGAATAAAGAGAGCTTACAATTGTTCAAGTTTCTTCCAAGAAAAGAGGGTAAGGCTCAAAATGGTTCAAGCAAGGTTCACACATCTCACAAGGTTGGCCACAAAAGAGGTATATTGTTAAATTGTTTCACTCTTCAAAATCATTGCCTAAGATCATTTCAAGTGTTTGCATCACTTAGTCAACCGGACCAACGGGGTAAATTCTAGGTGTCATCACATAATTGTTCAAAGTAATCTCAACACACAAGGCATTGGCACCAATATCAAACAAGACTCCACACTTTTTAGGTAGTGTGCAATGTTCATCACAAGAGACTCATTCGATAACCGGCTAGTCACAACGAGATGCTAAAAGTTCACACATTGTCTATGCAACTTCATTTGCCTCATCGTAGCCGCACATTCATTTCGTTCAACTAAGAGCACTATTCAAGTCATCATAACCGACACACAAATTCACACAAGAACTGCCACAAAATCACACAAAAAAGGTGGAAATTTTTTAAAATTAGGTTCAAAACCATTTCCATTCCAAACAAGGGTCACAAGCTAAAACATCCACAATATTAAGATTAAAACTAATATTCACAAACAAAATAGAATCACAAGAGGTAGGTATGGAAATACCTCACCCCACCCACAAAATAAAAAGCAGTTGTCTTCAAATGCAACCAAAAATAAAGATAACTAATAAAAACAAAAGAGAGGGAGGTAAGGATGATCTTGTCTACTTAGTCGCTCCATCTGTCGGGGCATCAATGCCCGGGGTAACACTCTGAGGGTAGGCATCAGTGCCCGGTGGAGCATCAACTGTAGATGCACTAGACCCAGCCATAGTAGTGTCTCTCAAGGAGGCCTGTCGGGCTGTCTCGAACATGGCACCCTCTAGGTCGACCAGATCCTCATACACAGCTGCATCTCACTCCTCGAGCTACTCCTCATCAGTCTCAGCATCAAACTCAGCATAAAAAACATCCTCCCTAATATCATCTCTGGTGGTAGCGGGAGCTACCTCAGCACAAGCTGGAATCTCAGCACTCGAATCATCTGGGATATCCATCGTCCCAAATAGCAAAGTAAGTTCTGTGGACTTCAGATGATCCACATCCTTCCTAAGCTTAGAAACCTCGGCTTTCAAAGAAGTAACCTCAGCAGTCACACCCTGCCCTCTCTCGCAAATAACCACTCTCACCGTAAGAGCATGAATGGAAGCTAAAAGAGGTGTCAGCACAGCAGTGATAACTCTCTCAATAATCAAGGGCACATCAGCCTCTAGCCTGGAAGCCCCCACATCTGCAGAATGGGCTAGGTTCCCCATCTTGAGGAGCATGGCCTGAGTTATTTAGGGCCTGGCAGCAGTGGAACCAGCAATAGCTCCAGGGGGCTGGGAAGGAGTGGAAGTAGATGTACCTGAAGGCCGGAGTAGCAAAGATGCCTCTGCAGGTAATGAGTCGATGTCTACCTCCGGGGATGTATCCACCGAGGCTGCTCTCCTCCTCTCAGCCTCGTTTAGTGTATACTCGGCCTTTATGTGCTAGATATCAGTGGAAGTAGTGGGAATGACCTCGATATCCCTTTTCTCATCACAAGGAACTCCAGCCCGACGACATAACTCTGTAATAGGCACTGGGAATGGCAGGGACGTCTGGCGCTGTTTGGCCCTCATAGCCATCTCCTGCTCTATAATCAGCCCCAAGTTCAGTCGTTTCTTGGGGATGATGGATCCGAGACAGACCGCCTTTGGGTGGCGGAGAATGGACTCGTTATGTGACGGCATGATTGAGCTACTGATGAACCCAAACCAGTACCGAGCTGCTATGTTCAGATCCTTCTTCTCAATAGGTGCTCCCGCCTCAATCCACCTCGGGGTGGTGTCAGAAATAAGGGGAGCTAGCTAGCCTTTCAACTCATCTAGAGTTTGTGAAGTGAACATGCTCCGGTATGCATGCTCGATGTCTGTTGCTCTGTCAAATATTGTGTTTATCTCGTTGTTGTTGCATCAGACTGTCCTCTCCCGGACCACCACAGACTCTACCGGTCTGAAGGCACTGGCCTTCTTCTTTCCTTTGGGCACCAACTCACTGTAAGCTGCATAAAATTCCTAGACCAGGTGGGGATATATAGGCCACGGGGCCTGGTGAAGATCTCAAATCGGTGAAACAAGAGAGTGTCCCATACATTCGGGTATTTGTCCACTACTTCATCCGTGGAGAACCTCTTCTCTTCTAGAATGGTCCTCAATCCCTCGACTTTTAACGGGATGAGTAACCGGGGAGAAGGACCCTGAACTGGTGGTGCTGGAACCACCGTCTATGCCAGAGTTGGCACTGTATCTGCAGCAGAAGGGGTAGACTCCGGAATCCTAGATAGCTTATGATGAGCTTTTGCCCGAATCTCTCCTCGCCGGGTCTATAGCAATTGATTATCCTCAAGCTCAGAAAATGAGGCCTGAGAATCGAAAGATTCCCCATCACTGCCGGAGTTGTGCTCCGGTCTCTCACTTACGGGTGCCTTGCCCTTGCCTTTGCCTCCCTTCGGAGGTGCTTTCTTGCTCGTAGTGGTGGGAGCAGCTGCTCCTTCATTTATAACAAAGCCCCGTGCCCTTTTGCGGGGAGGCATGCCACTATCATCCAAATTTTTCCTAGCCATTTCTGCAAAACAAATTGAAAAATGTTAGAAATTGTTCAAGAAAAATGCAGAAATCAAGCTGCATAAAGACTCGCCGAACCAGTCGCCGAGTAACTTAGGCGAGCCAGATCGGGCTCGCCGAAAGGACCAACTTGAAACTTTTTCAGAATTAAGGAAGGTTGGCGATGCTCAGGGCCTTTCGGTGAATCGCCGACACCAATCGGCAAGCTTAGGGTAGCCAACCGAATTTTACAGTGTATTTTAAGGGTTTAGAGGCACAGAAAGGGCGATCAAAGGAACCTTTCGGTGAGTCTCCGAGTGAACTTGGTGAGCTCAGGCTTCCCGCCGAAAGTTACAGACTGAATTCAGCCAAATCACAAAATTAAGGGCAATCAAAGGGGGACATTGGCGAACCGCCGAACCATTCGGCGAGCTCGACGCAGCTCACCAAACGGCCCAACGTGCCAGTTTTCAACCCCATTTCCCAAAATCAAGCCCACAGCCCCCGAAATCAAAATCAAACACTACACTATGGAATTAGACTCAAACCCATACGACCTATGCCTTCGGGGTACTCAGACTTTCCCTGATTTGACCAAAATTGGCCATTTGACAACTTTTGCCCTTAGGAATGGCGTCAAACGCTCCATCATCAGGCAAATTACGTCATTTGGCGCAACTCGGGGCTACTTAGACTTCACCCAACTAGACCCAATGCAATACAAATGCTATCCAATAATTTAGAACAAAATTAATCACACAAAACATGGGAAATCCTCTTTTTAAGCATTTAGGCACAAATTTGAACATAATACGGGTAATCCAACACATACAAACACCAATTAAACAATTACCCACACATATTAATACACATTAACCACTTTCATTTGAGTTTAACCACTAAAAAAGTACGGGGTTCGGAAAACCAACCTGTATGGCGAATTATAAATTTAAAAAGCTAGGTGGCAATGTATTCTAAATCCGAGCATGAGATTACACACAAAAAGCAAGTAAAATAGCAAAAATATGAAAAATCTAAAGTGCGGGTGAGAGTGTATGGGGTTAGAAATGAGAGAATATGAAAGATTTTGAAATTTTAAACCGTTTGGCCTTTTAAAACCTTTCAGTTCGCGGCCCTTTTGGTGGAGTAAGTCGTCCACGCCGAACCACTCAGCGATGCGTCGAGTAGTTATTTACCTCGCCGAGTTTTACAGGACCTTCAATCAATTTGGGGGTCCAAACGGCAGACTAAAATGGGCTCACCGACCTGTTCAGTGAGTCGCCAATTAAGTCATGGGCCCACCGAGTTTTATAGACTTCCACCTCAGGTTTTGTTGGTCCAATGGCAGTCCAAGTCGGCCTCGCCGACCTCTTCGGCGGGTCGCCAACTGGACTTTTGGCTCGCCAAACTGCTTATTTTCCAACACTTTTCACCTTTTAACCTGCACAATCAACACCCGTTATTCAAAATCAAACTTTAAGCATTACAAAATTGGGTTGCCTACCAAGAAGCGCCTTAGTTAACGTCGTGGCACGAAGCGGATACCAAATCAAGCTTCATTTTTGGGGTTTGCCATTGTGTCACTAGGCAACCCCTCTTGTTGTCTTGGATTCAAATGTGAAGAAATTTGACCCATTTGGGTCTCTAGCTGCTTAATAGAGACTAGGTGAGAGGTCACAGTCTGATTGAGAGTCGAGACATCCTCTTTCAACACTTTGTCGGACCCTTCAACTTTGTTGAGAATGCGTGAGAACATACCTTCTGTTCGGCCACCCTCAGAATCTTTGGGCTTTTGATGCTCATGTGGAGGAACATACCTATCCTTCTCCCCCTCTCTTTCCTTCCAAGTGGCGTTACGATCACACCATTCTTTGTCACGGTCTCTCCAAACCTCATCTCTATTCCATCCTTGATTTCCACCCGGTCGTGGGTAGTTTGCACGATAACCTCCTCCTTGATTGGCTAGGAAGTTCACTTCCTCATTGTACAATGCTTCAAATTTTGCTTCATCGGGGTTTACTCCACCAACACCCACGGCATTAACACTCCTTGCACCAGCACCCATGACATTTTTGGCCAAGATATCCAGCTGGGTCATCATTTTAGCCATGTTTTAGTCTCTCTCTTGATCCTTTTCGATATGCTCTTTTGTCATTTTATAAGTAAGAGAGAGACTTGGTCTTCGCGACTGTACCATGCCCTGTTGATCTTGGTCATGCAATCAAGGAGTTGGGATGCTATTGCATAGGGTTGTTGCATTATACCACCCGGAGAAAGTTTGTCAGCCACTCCTTTGTTTATCGAATCAAGGCTTCTATAGAAATATTGCAGTAGCACATTATCTGGAAGTCCATGAGTTGGGCAATGAAGCACCAACTTCTTAAATCTCAACTTCCAAGCGTTTGAAACCTTGGATACCATCCCTTAGAGTCATCATCTTCGATGGGTGAAATAATCACACTTGAAATGCTGTGGTCAGCTCATCCCATGAGGTGATATAGTCCCTCGGAACTCAGCAAACCATTTAGTAGCTTCACCCATCAAAGAGAACAGGATGAGCTGATATAGTCCCTCGGTAACTCAGCCAACCATTTAGTAGATTCACCCATCAAAGAGAACAGAAACAACCTGAGACAGACCGATTCTTGCGATATGTTCTTAAATGAGAACGGCCCACAAACATCCATGAAGTTCCTGATATGCTCATAGGGATCCTCATGAGCCAGCCCCCCAAACAATACTTTCAATTGTAGGAGCTGAAGCATTGTGCTTGTAATGTGAAAAATAATGTTTCCTTCAGCCGGAGGTAAACAAATGGCACCAACACCACCTAATTGGTTTGGGTCATTAACATCATTGAGATTCCCAATGTCATCTTCGTAGCCCACTTGGCTACCATTACTTCCGTTAACGCTCTTCTCCTCCTCTGTTTAACACAAGCAACACAAAACGAAAAACTAAAATTAGTAGATTCAACTATAACTACAAATATCACAATTCAACTTCAATAAAAGAATTTTAAACAACACCACTCCCCGGCAGCATCGTCATTTTGATGATTAACGTCTCAAGCACACCTCATCCAATTCTAGGTGTAAACGATCATTAAGCAATATATAACCCAACAAATGAGTTGGGGTCGAATCCCACAGGGAGCAGTACGTGTTCAAATTTCAATTAAGAAGTACGAAGGTGATCTAACTAGATATAAGAATAGAAATTATCGGAAAAGACATAAAACAAGTCAACAGGGGTGACATCAAATGTCAGATGGGGGGTTTTGGTTTGCAATTATCAACTACAATGCTGTCAAAAACAATTTGAAATAATAATAAGGAGAGGAATTCTCGGGATGTGATCGATTATAGGCAAATTTCGATATATGAGTAATTGAAACTACTAGTAAATAGCTAAATATCAGTGGGTAGGCTAGACTATAATTGAAATGGCTTTCTCTCGAACAACTATTCCGCCTCAAGTGATTTCTCTCGAACATCAACAAGCATAGCAATTAAGAAAAACCCATAACCTTAATACATCTTCTCTCTCGAGCAAGATTGGTAGGATTGGGTTAGATTCACTCTCTTGAGCTGAACCCAAATTAACCCAATACCTACAAACCATTATTCAAAAGCCTTGGTTCAAAAACCTCTCTCTCAAGCAAGCTAAGAACAGAAAATTAGAACTGCATTTGCAGCTACAATTCATAAATTAAACCTCAGTTAATGATTAAACCCACTTCAATATAGCATTTAAACTAGTAATTAGCGATACTCATAAACTAATCCAACCCATAATCACATGATCACACCCCAAGAATTGGGGTTTTAGCCAAACATCATAAAACAGTAAAAACTGTTACCAAATCGATTAGCCATCAACTAGGTAAGAGTAATTAAGCCTTCACAATGCTTTGATTGTAGAAAATTCGAAACCCACTTGCAAAATCTCCAAATTGAGTCTCAAAAAGACTTCAAGTCTACTAAGGAAATCTCCCCAAAACTTTTGAGAAAAATTATGTTCTAGACTTAAAAGAAATTAAAACTAAAAGGGAACTTCTTAAGTTACAGTTCAAAATTCTATTTATAGTTGCCGAAAATTAGCCACGAAGGGCCATTAGGCGAGATAAGTTGGGTTCGCCTAACCACTCGGTGAACCACCCATTACTCTCTTCTATCGCCTTTCTTCCTTGCCTCTCAGCATCCTCAAGTGCTGTAACTTTAGGCGATCTCTCTTTGCATCATGGAACTGCTCGGCGATTCACCGACTGCCCCTTTCCATTCACCGACTTGGTTTCTTCCCTCAGGGTTGGCACACTAGAAATTTAGGCGGTTAAAGTGGCCACTCGGTGACACGCCAAGTGCTCTTGGCGATCCTCAGGCTCGCCTTTCTTCACTTCTTCAGTTTATTTTGTTCTGTTTTGCCTGTTAGTGTCCTTGCTTTGCTCCTCAATTCATATAGCCGAAAATCAAGGCTTTAACATCAGTTTATAGCACAAATTAAGCATTTGAGGACACTAAATATATATAAACAAAGCCCCAAATGAGTCCAAATCTCGGACTCATCATTGGCCTCCGTCGGATGGCACTTGCAACTTCTGAAAACTGTTATTTTGCCCTTCTCGAATCTGGGGTGTTACAATATCTCCCCCTTGGGATCATTCGTCCTCAAATCAAATTCAAGCTAGTACAAAAGGAGTAGGAGATAAACTAACAACCCAATCATCAATACAACTTTATCTAAATGTATTTAACCAAGGAGGAAATATCGACTCCAAGCTAGGACATACCCAAAACATCGTAATAGGGGTCGAAACTAAATCTAACAGCATTCATGCATGCAATACACATATCCGAGGAGGAAACATCAACTCCAAGCACAACACATCACAAAACATCACATCATGAAGTTTATATGCAACACGTACTCAATGCTCATAAACATGTAGATATCAATCAAATAAACTCATTTTCTCAAAACTTACACTTTTTCATGAACATTCATAATTGAAGAAATCATGGGATTATCCAAGACAAGTGACTCCAAAACAATGTGTGAACCACGAGGAACTCATTACCTCAAGCTAGAAAAGGGGTAGAAGGAAAGAGATGAGGATATCGAGACATCATATCGACCTTGGCCTTCCAAGTAGCACTCTCAACTAACTGATTCCTCCACAACACTTTCACGGAAGCAACTTCTTTGTTTCTCAACTTCTTGACTTTTCGGTCTAAAATCTCAAACAGAACTTCTTCATAAGAAAGATTCTCCTTAACTCCCAAACCTTCCAAGGGAACTATGGATGTAGAATCAGCAACACATTTCTTCAACATATAGACATGGAAAACCGGATATACTGATGCCAACTCATTATGCAATTCTAGTTCATAAGCAACCTTACCAACACGCCTCGAAATCTGATATGGGCCTACATATCGGGGACTAAGCTTCCCTTTTTTACCAAACCTCATTATACCCTTCATGGGTGAAATTTTAAAGTAGACCCAATCATGAACATCAAACTCAAGATCTCTTCTTCTTACATCGACATATGACTTTTGCCGAGTTTGAGTCGTTCTCAACCTTTCTCTAATAAATCGAACCTTTTCTATAGCCTCATGTACCATCTCAAGACCTATTAGGGCCACCTTACCCACTTCAAACCATCCTATAGGAGATCAACACCTCCTACCATACAACGCCTCAAATGGAGCCATGTCAATACTCGAGTGATATCTATTGTTATAAGCAAACTCAATCATTGGCAAATGGTCATCCCATTTACCCTTAAAATCAATCAAACAAGCTCTCAACATGTCTTTCGACGTTTGTATAGTATGCTCCGCTTGCCCATCAGTTTGGGGATGAAAGGTCGTACGAACCTTAACATGAGTACCAAGACCTTTTTGGAAAGACTTCCAAAACTGAGAAGTGAATTGGATACCATGATCAGAAATAATGGACAAAGGGACTCCATGCAACTTTACCATTTCTCTTAAATAAAACATAGCATAATCCTCCGACGAATAGGAAACCTTGACGGGAATAAAATGAGCCAATTTCATCATTCGATCTACTATAACCCAAATTGAGTCATGTTGTCGCCGGGTGCGAGGCAAACCAACAATAAAGTCCATGTTCAAATCTTCCCACTTCCAAGTAAGAATGCTAATGTTTTGGGAGAAACCTCCCAGTTTCTGATGCTCAAATTTTACTTGTTGACAATTAGGACATTTAGTCACAAATTCCGCAGTATCCTTCTTCATCCCATTCCACCAACAGACCTCCCGCAAATCACGGTACATCTTGGTGGATTCTGAGTAAATAAAGTACCGAGAACTATGGGCTTCTGACAAGCTCTATTCCCTCAAGTCATCAACATTAGGAACACACAAACGACCTTGATATCTAAGTACACCATCTCCCCCTTGGGAGAAAGCCTCAACCGATTTATCAAGCACTGCTTCCTTCAATTCAACCAAAATTGGATCAAGACCTTGCTTGGCTTTCACATCCGCCACAAAAGATGATTATGAACCATTGTGGACCATAATGCCACCTTTGGTAGTCCATTAACTCAACACCCAATCGGGCCAATCTATGAACATCTCGAACTAACTCCTTATTATCTTCTTCAATATGAGCAACACTACCCATATATAACCGACTAAGAGCATCTGCCACCACATTAGCTTTACCGGGGTGATAGAGAACACTCATATCATAATCTTTCAATCACTCAAGCCACCTTCGTTGGAGAAGATTTAGATCCTTCTGATTAAACACATATTACAAACTCTTGTGGTCAGTAAACACATCTACATGCACACCGTACAGATAATGCCTCCAAATCTTTAACGCAAAAACAACCGCCGCTAGTTCAAGGTCATGGGTAGGGGAATTCTTCTCATGAATCTTAAGTTGCCTTGAGGCATAGGCAATAACATTTCCATTTTACATAAGCACACATCCTAGCCCAATTCTTGAGGCATCACAATAAACAACAAAACCATCAGTCCCTTCCGGTAAAGTCAACACCAGAGCGGAAGTAAGTCTATCCTTCAAATCTTGAAAACTCATCTCACATGCTTCAAACCATATGGACTTAGCCTTATTTTGAGTCAAAGTTGTCAGAGGAGAGGAAATCGAAGAAAACCCCTCAATAAACCTTCTATAGTAACCAGCTAAACCCAAGAAACTTCTAATATCCAAGGGGATAGAGGTCTAGGTCAACTCTTGACCACATCCGTCTTCTTAGGATGTACCTCAATACCCTTACTTGAAACAATGTGACCAAGAAAAGCTATGCACCTTAGCCAAAACTCGCATTTACTAAACTTTACAAAGAGTTGTTGGTCCTTAAGAATTTGCAACATGATCCTCAAATGATCAATATGCTCATTCTCACTTCTCGAATAGATCAATATATCATCAATGAACATAATCACAAACATGTCAAGGTATTGTCTAAACACTTTATTCATCAAATCCATAAAGGCCACCGGAGCATTAGTCAACCCAAACGACATTACCAAAAACTCATAATGACCATACCGAGTTTGAAAAGCGATCTTCAAAATATCATCTTGTTTCAACCTCAATAAGTGATAACCCGACCGAAGATCAATCTTAGAGAAGTAACTTGCTCCTTGAAGTTGGTCAAATAAATTATCTATCCTTGAAAGAGGTTACTTATTCTTAATGGTCACCTTGTTCAACTGACGATAGTCAATACACATACAAAGAGAACCATATTTCTTCTAACAAACAAAACTGGAGCACCCCATGGAGAGATACTCGGTCGGATGAAACCCTTATCCAAAAAACTTTCAGTTGGTCTTTCAACTCCTTTAGTTCTGCCGGACCCATTCGGTAAGGAGAAATAGAAATAGGTTGCGTATCATGGAGGAGGTCAATACCAAAGTCTATTTTTCTTTCGGGAGGAATACCGAGTAAATCATCTGGGAACACTTCTGAAAACTCATTAACAATGGGGACCGACTCAAGAGTAGGGGTTTCAGAATCCACATTCCTCACCCTAACTAGATGGTATATGAAACCCTTAGAAATCATATTTCTAGCTTTAAGACAAGAAACAAAGCGACCCTTAGGCATAGACTTTCCCCCTTTCCACTCTAGGACAGGCTCATTCAGGAAATGAAACTTGACTACACGAGTTCTACAATCAACGGAAGCATAACATGAGTGCAACCAATCCATCCCAAGGATAACATCAAAATATATCATATCAGGCTCTACCAAGTCAACAAGAGTAACTCTATGGAACAAAGAAACGAGACATGTTCTACAGACCCTCTTAGCGACAATAGAATCACCAACAGGAGTAGAGACAAAAAAAGGATCTAACAACACATTCAAAAGAAAATCAAACCTCATAGACACATATGGCGTCACAAAAGATAAGGTAGCACCGGGATCAAGTAAAGCATAAACATCAAGTTAGAAGACTTTTAACATACCGGTACCCACATCGGAAGAACCCTCTCGTTCACCACGAGTTTGAAGTGCATATAATCGGTTTCGCTTGGGAACATTAGAACCCGCACCACTAGGAGGAGCTTGCTTGCCCTCTCTTCCTTTAGCCATAAGCGTTGGGAAATCCCTCATCTTATGACCACTTTTATCACAACCGAAGCAACCATCTGTGTTGGCTAGGCTCTTACCCCGTGCTTCTTTCCACACCTAGCACAAGTAGACATAGGCAATGATGATCCACTACCATTCCCTCCTTGAGGCTTAGGGTTAAACATCCTATGTTTGTTGAACTTAGGAGGAGCATTGGAGTAACCTTTGACGGAAAATGTTTGTCGAAAATTAGGATGACCATGTCCATCGGACCTTGCATGAGAGAAATTACCATCACTGTTTTTAGCCATCTTGTCTCCCTAGTCTTTTCCTTAAGTTTCTCCTCTTCGATTTGTTGAGCATGAACCATGAGACGAGAAATGTCCATGTCATTAATGAGCATGGCTGTACGACACTCTTTAACTACCATTTCAGATAAACCTGAAATGAACTTACTCATCCTTGCCCTTGGATCGGCAACCATTATAGGGGCATATTTAGACAATTGAGTGAACTTCAAAGCATATTACCTCACACTCATACCTCCTTGACGACGATTAATGAACGGAAGCACCTTTGCTTCCCTCATTTCAAGGGAAAAGAACCTATCAAAAAAAGCGGCCTTAAACTTCTCCCAATCAAGAGGACCCACATCTTCCGGTCTCCCTTCCTTCCTTTGGTTGTACCATATTTGAGACATCCCCTTAAGTTGATAAGCGGCCAACTCCGCCTTTTCCATTGGCTTCACTCCCATGACCATCAACACCTTGTAAACCTCATCAATGAACTCTTGAGGATCTTCTTCAACCTTCGAACCATGAAACTCCGGAGGATTCATCCTAGTGAAGTCCCTCACTCAAGATGCCGCCGTACCCACAATTGGGTTCACGGGAACTGCAACCTCCCTATTGGCTTGGGCCGTCATGGCTTGAGCCAACACTTGAAAAACAGCCCTAAACTCTGCATTAGTCACTTGCTCAGCCAAAGGATCGACCGGAACTTGAGGGGCTTGGGGAGGAGCTTCTTTTTCCGCATTCTCCCTCACATTCTTTCTAGCATAAGCACTTCGAGTAGCCATATCCTGTAGAGCATCAGATAGGATTAGGAGAGAGACCTTATAGAGTTAGAATCTATCGCATGACTTTAGAGTAATGAAAGAAGTGGAGTTTCCTAAACACCTTATATCCTCTCATTCATAAATGTGGCGCGCTTCACACACATGAACAAGACTCTACTCGACGTGGCTTATGAGACATCCTAGGACCATTCTAAACCTTATGCTCTATTTACCAAGTTTGTTACGACCCAGGGGTACACCCTAGATGCAACATGGCGTATAGGACCCCGAGAGGCACCATACAAGCCACTTAGAATTCATAACATAATAAATAGAATGAAAGAGGTAAAGACAACATTTTCAAGTCCAAAAAGTTTTATAAAAGTAAAGCAGAAGTCTAAAACACTTGTCTCATTAGCGATCTGGTACAATAGAATGAAATTGGGCCTAGCCCATATATCATGTCCAAAACTGAAAATAAGAAAGAAAGTAAGAACAATAAAAGTCCTTCCTCGAAGCATGAGGACTCACCAAAGCTCGAAAACCTCGAAATCAACCACTAGCCATGAAATTGAGGACCCTGACTGTCGGACCCTACATTTAGGGAAATGTAGGCAAGAGTATGCGTTAGTAAAAAATAATGTACCAAGTATGATAACTATGCATAAAATATTTAAATTATGCTAAAATAAGGCATTTCATGACATGCAATTGACCAAGCTAAAACATGATATAAACGGGTTAGAAAACATAAGTCATAAAACATGGTCAATACAAGATAACATCATTTAAAACCTTTGAACACATGTGAGATACTTCTTGGAGTAACCTTAGTTCATTATTATTGCAGGAAGTAGCCTTAACCGACATAGAGACCATGTGAGCTATAACATGCTCCCCTGGTGTCTCCCACAGCGCAAAGGGTTTTCCTGCTTGACAAGGTAAGGACCATGAACTTCTAGCATAAGTGGACCCACTAGCTAATTTATATCTAGACAATCATCCTATGGGGGCACATAGTTAAGGGATAAAGAGATTGCTTCTAGATACCCGACCTCTACTCGCGGGAGAGCTTCTATCTCAATATCCTCTCGATGCTAAGAATAAATCCCACAGAATAGTCATTTTCTTACTTGTTCTCATTATCCATGGAAGGGCACACCATCTTGCCAATCCAAGATAGGTCATAAGTCATCCATGGAAAGGTATCATTCAATAACCAATCCAAGCTAGGTTTCATTAGGATAGCTTTTTATCTTTGATTAAATTAGGTGAGAAGACCTTTCAACCTTAGAATCCTCACTATATGAGAAAACCTTTCATAATCATTCTTTCATGTGTATATGAGAAAATTCTTTCAACAACATCATCATTGATACTTCACTCTCAGAGCATCCTTAAAACATATACACAGATTTCATAAAAATATGCATAATTCCATAACTCACCTTTGAAGGTTCAAAACCCACTTTCAATCATCAACATCTTGAAACCATGGGTTAGACATGGGTTTCATCATAAATTCATGTAATTCTATCAATTCATGCTTGATTTCATAAACCTCTTCCTTCATAATGCAAGACCCACATTATATGCTCATAACTTTAAAACATGGGAATTTCATGGGTTCATATGGGAATCATAAAAAAATCATAATATTTCATCAATTCATGCATAAAAGATCATAATTCAATCATTTCAATCAATAATCAAGAGAACCCATGACAATTGAAGAAAACCCTAACTCAATTGGGGATTTTAACTTTGAAAATAGGAGAATTTGGGAACTCCATGAATTGAAGGAATCCATAGATTAAAACTATCATAACTCGTAGCCAATTGCTTATCTTCAATGGAGGAATGGAGACTTGACTTGAAACCCTAGGTTGAATCCTTCTTCTTCAGTATTTCTAGAGAGAGAAATATTTTGGAGAGGAGACTTGTTCTTCTTTTAGAAATTTAAGAGAATGATTTCTATTGGGGAAATTTGGGGGTTAAAATACTTATATAAGAGTCTTAGTAAAGGGTAAAGCGGCATAGTATAAAGCTAGACTAATTATGAAAAGACTCAACTACCCCTAAAAAAAACTACCGACCTACCATTGATGACCCTTGACCGACGGTCCATCCTGCATCACCGTCGTTCTCTATCAGAAAGTTGATTTAGAGGTCCTGACCTACAGACCCTCAACCACGGGCCGTGGACCACACGATGATCTGTTGGTCTGGCCATGGTTCTGGGCTTCTGAGTATAGTTGGGGTGACCAATCCATGGACCAGACCTACGATCCGTGGTACCATCCACGGGCCGTGGTTGGCCTCGTCGGATGGCACCTGCAACTTCTGAAAACTATTACTTTGCCCTTCTCGAATATGGGGTGTTACATAATTTAAGATGAGCATGATGGGTGAACTCACTTTCTTCTTAGGATTGCAAATTAAATAGTCTCCCCAAGGCACTTCCATTTGTCAAGAAAAGTATATCAAGGAGGTTCTGAAGAAGTTCAACATGCAGGAGGCCAAGACAATTGACAAGCCCATAGCACAAGTTCCAAGCTTTATTGTGATGACACAGTCATTGATGTAAACGAGACAATGTATAGAGGAATCATTGGAACTCTCCTATATCTAACTGTAAGCAGGCCATCTATTGTGTTCAGTGTTGGAATATGTGCAAGATTTCAAGCAGCTCCAAAGGAATCTCATTTGAAGGGAATAAAAAGAATTCTAAGATATCTGAAGGGTTCTCAGGACCTGGTCCTTTTCTATCCTTTAGGGGACTCTTTTGATTTGATCGGATATGTTGATGTTGATTATGGAGGATATTTAATTGATAGGAGAAGTACTTCATGGATGGACCATTTCCTAGGTTCTTCATTGATTCTCATGGGGAACCAAGAAAAAAAATTAAGTGGCTCTTTCTACCACTAAAGCTGAGTATGTGGTTGTTGCTTCATGTTGTGCTCAACTTCTATAGATCAAACAACAATTGAAGTCTTTGGTGTTCTCACTGACATAATTTCACTTATGTGCGACAACACAAGCTCAATGAAAATGGCAAAAAATCCAAATCAACACAAGAGAACCAAGCAAATTGATGTGAGACACCATTTCCTCTGAGACAATGTTGAAAAAAGGTATGTAATTATGGTGTTCTGCAAGAATGAAAATTAAATATCCGATATCTTTACCAAAGCACTGAGCGAAGATCATTTCATTAAGAACAAGTTGAGTTTGGGGATGCATAACTAAACTGATTCCCTAATAACTTTTCAAGTGACCTCCTCGTTTGACTAAGCTTAGGAGGGCAGGTATCTATGCTTGTTTGTTTTAGCTTACTGCAAGCAAATTCACCCAATTTGTACCTCACTGCAGGTATACACTCATGGCACTCTGGCTCAGGGGAAGACTTATTCACATTGCTCAGGGCTTTCTTATGGCAAGGGACAAGGTCCCTCTGCAAGGTCAGTATCACTATACTATGTTGAGTTATTACCTAATGGTAACCAGACACGTGTCACCTCCATGTGTCTTGTATAAGTTACAAATATCTTTTCGTCTTTAAATCCAAGAGTCGCTCCTGTTAAGGGACTCGATTCAAATGATAAATAGGCCTTCAACTCTATTCTTCTCTTCCTAAAATCTTCTAAATACTCATCCTAAACCAAAAAAAAAAAATTGTCTTCTCTTCTACCTTGACTTTCTTCTTTGCACTCTCAAAATGTCTAATCCTTCATCTTCATCTCAAATCCTCCATCCCTAGAAGTTGAAAACCCTAGTTCTTTCACGTTTTCAACTCCTCCAGAAGAAACCTTCTCCTCCCACTCCTATGTGTGGGGTAGGTGAAACAGTTGATTTTGAAACTCCTTATATTGAGAATTTAACTCCTTCTTTAGTCGACTCCGCTCAAATCTTTCTTGTTCACTTACTTTTTTTCTATCCACTACAAAAGCCTCAAACTCTGAAGCATAGTCTACGTGAAGCCTGTTGTTGGTGTGCTTACTGAAGATCTTGATGTCACTTCTCAACCAGGGCATGTGTCTTCAATGATTTATGAGAGATTGTTTGATGGGGACTCGCCTGAAGGAAAGGAAACTGAGTCTAATATTTTGGCGCCAGGAGAGGAGTGGGTCATGCAGATTTTTTCCACTCTAACGGGAGAAATATAGCCTCCCTTTCTCTGAGGCTGAATATAGGTCACCGAATCTGGTCCTCAACATATCTAAGACTCTATTCGATCAAACTCCTGAAACCATGGTCCAAGCTGATTTTGGTCAAAGCAATGTGGTGGAAGATGATGATGATGATGATGATGATGAAGTTCCTCTTTCGTAGAAGAGGATTGGGATAAGGGGAGAAAATGCACCTGATGATTTCACTGCTCATAATGAACAATTGGGTGTTCACAAAGAAACAACAATCTAAGAGAAGCCCAATGTATCTGCGTGTCAAAGGGTACGTAAATGAAAGGGTAAGTTGGTGATTCTCCAACTAACAAGTTTTCTTGAAACTATGTCACAAGAGCATCTCAACAAAAATTGATGGAGGATGCGATGGTAGCAAACAAGGTTCAAACCGTACGAAATCAAAAGAAAAGAAAGACAAGTCAGCCACAACAGGTTCCAGTTGTGGATCCTGTAATTCTATCCAATGAAGCAGGGTCAAGTGACACTCAGTCTGACGATATTGTGAGGGCTGTGGCCAAAAGGCAAAGAGAAGTAGAGGAGCAGTGGGTAAAGGCCTCAAAAGTTAAGAAGGTCAACAAGAAACTGACAACAAAGAAGGTCACAAAACCTAAGGCTGATTCTAAGCCTAAAAAAGTCAGGGGACCAGGTCCGTCCATAAGAAGAGAAAGGGAGGAAAATCCATTGACCAAGGAAGAAAGAATTGAAGTTCTTGAGAAGCAGAAAGTGCTGAATGGTAGAGTGTTTGATCCAGAAATTCTTACTGAAACATGGAACTGTAACTTGGTGGATTATGTGGCACTGCAAGATTGGGAACATCTGTTCGAATGTCCTGTGCCGTATTTTCATGAACTGGGAGTACGAGAGTTCTACTACCAGATGGTCCTATGGGAGGATGGAGGTATAAGCACAACTGTTCATGGGTTGGATATCATCCGCAGTGTAGAAAACATATGTATTATCTTAGGTGTCCCCTGCCAAGGGATCAGGTCCGTTAAAGGATGCAAACCTTCTACAGATTATGTTCAACGAGCAACAAAATATAGAAACATAAAGTGTGTTGGGGTTCCCAAGAAGTTCCTCAAGGAAGAAGATCAACTGTATTTCAAATTTATGAATAAAGTGATGCTACCTCGAACGGAGAAAAGAACAGTTGCATCATCTGCAGATCTCTTTTTCATGGAGAAGTTGGAAACTTATGAGGCAATCAATCTACCAGGAATCATACTTGAACATATTCATCGGATTATGACAGTGAAGAATGGAAATCTTGGGATAGCCTATGGATATCTGTTGAACCGGATTTTTGATCACTACAGTGTGTCTCTTGGCAGAGGTGTAGCACGTACAATCAAGGAAACCTTCTCAATGAACACACTCATTTAATGTGAATGTGTAGATGGTAAGTAAAGGCAAAGTTTCAGGTCTCTAAACTCCTTGAGAAGAAAGAAGCTCTTAAATGAGAAATAGAGGAATTCACAGCCACTCTTGATGATAAGGAGGTAGAGATTACTCGACTCAAGGCATTTCTTCAAAAGGCTACTTCCCAGGGACCTGTACCAGTGCTGACGCGAAGGATGAAATCGATCGGTTGAGAGCTAACAATGCTATACTGACAGAGTCAAATGCCTCACTGAATGAGGAAGTGAAGTCTCTTACCAACAGCTACTTCAGGCTCATACTGATGCACATAATCGAATGAACATCTTGCTGCAATAATTTTCTCCTTGTCCTCATTTTTCCTAAAATATCTTTCTCCTCTTCTAAGTGTGTTGCTTCCTATCAGAACAGTAGTGGCAGTGTGTCTATTTTTTTTATACTCAATAGCTAGTTTTGTGATAACTGCTCAACTTTAATGCATTTCCCTGTTTCAAATGTGTCTTTGTCTTCTATACTTTGCCTGTTTGCTCATGTACTGTGCTGTCTATGGCTCTTAATTCTTTACTATTTTTCTAGATGTTTACTGCTTACCTTTTCAATGATGTCAAAAGGGGAAATCTTTGTACATGTTGTTGTGGGTAAAATAGGGGGGATGGTGACAGGGGGAATGAATGCTAATAATGAATGAATAAACTTAATGTGAGGCTGAGAGGCTAATTGTTTGTCATCATAAAAAATGGAGAAAATTTTGTATTCCAGGTGTTTTGATGATCCTCACAAATATAGGGACCCGGTCCCTAGCATAGTTGCTCTCATCCAAGTACAAAATGATGTACAACTGTAAAGCTGTCTTGTTAGCTGGTGGGTGAGAAGGAAAACATACTTCACAAATAGGAACATACGAGGTTGTTTGTTGAGTGGTCAATAACTCTTGTTGGTGATTGATATATTCAAGAAAAAACAAAAAAATAATTATTCATTCATTAAAAAAGGGGGATTGAATCTTTTCAAGAACTAAAGCATTAAAAACACACGATAAGGGACCTGATTAAAGAAAATCAATCATTGAAGTGTCGTTGTTTTGAATGCTTTTATTGTGATGAAATTGTAGGATTCGTTTCACATTCTTAAAGAAACGTATCAAAGTCTTGTGAGTGTATTGATTGTATGAACACAATTAGAGTTAATTGTGTGTCTTACGTATTAAATTCAATATTAATTAGAGATAGTTAATATAGTGGGCAATGGATGCATTGCTTTGGCTCAGTAGGTAATATAGGTATTACTTAGTGTGAGATTAAAAGTTTAGTCTCATTGTTGTACTTGAAGTTTGTATTCACTTTTGCTTGTGATTAGTGAAAGCAGTTGAAAATCCGGTGTGCCAGGCTGTGGTTTTACTCCCTTGAGTAAGTAGGTTTCCACTTAAAATCTCTTGTTCTCATTGTCGATTGTTTTAACTTCTTACTGCATTCTCGTTGTACGTTTGACCTGGTACTATATCACATTGGTGGACTCATACATTCCAATAATATTATATTTAAATGTAGAATATTTTGATGGGTTGTAATTATTTAGGATTATAGGCTGAAAAAACAAGAGTTTGATAGCTATATCATAAAATGTATCCAAACTAAATCAAATACTTTAAATCCACTTAAGCAAAAGGGGAGAAAGCACGCAACTTACTAGAATTGTCTGATAAGGAAATACAAAGCACCAAGTAGGGATCAAAATTAGAGAAAATGCAAAAGCAAGGCAATATGATACTGTGCAATTCAATGTAATGGCCAATAATCATACAAGTATACACTTTTTCTGCAATGGCATATGATGATCCATGACCCATAGGGGACTCACGAGGTCCATATATGTGTCTCGTACCATTTACTTTCAGGTATCACATAGTATGAAATACCTAAAACTATTTTCCTTCGGGTTTCGAAAGGAAATCTAGTACCTGCAATCATTTCCTTTTGGATTTCATCACTTTATTATATCCATCATACCATATTCGTGTTTCATAACACGCAAATATATATTTATGCATGATCACAATAATAAAAGGAGTTTAGATGCCAGAGGAATATGGGTATCTCTTTCATAATAGTGCCCATTTGCTCCTAACTTTCTCAAATAAATATAGTTTACAATATGGTTCCCTTAGACCAATATATTTCTCAAATAAACAGATTTCTTTTAACAAATCATAAAGATGTGGAATAATGCATGAATCAAAGTGATGCATCATAAATAACAAATTCAAGCCTTATAATGTCTATAAACAAGGCCCCAACCTAGATAAGCCATCCTTCTCAATCTGTGAATCTACCGATACGATAAACTATCGCTCCAACAAAGTCCAAAAAAGTAAGTCATAACCTATCTTGAATGCCGAGCAAATTCTCCATTGACCCTTACAAATGCACCATTATTTTCAAATAGCCTCAAAATACTCTCAATCTATCAAAAATGTACTTTACATGAGTATACGAGTCTATCGATAATCATATTATTATACTTCTAATTGGGGCTCAAAAATTCCAATTTGAGATATAAGGTAAAAACATATAATTCTTTTTCAAAAGCATGTTATACAAGGTCTGACGACCTTATGCACCTAAAATTATCAAAATTTGATCACTATTTAACCTTAAATAAAGAATTTATCATTTTTCAAGTATATGTAAAGACATTTATTTTCTAACCAGTTCTAGGGATTTAAATCATAAAATTAACAATTGAACAATATGGAAAATAATAAAATTGTATTTAGAATCTAACCTTCGAGCCAAATTATGAAGATTACCTCCAAAATTCGTACTTCTTTACACCTTGGGATAAAACCATAACTTCCACATTCATAACAATGAATTTAAGCATGAAAGTTATGGGTGTAATTTAAAAACAATCAATTGAGTTATAATCATATGACCCTTGTTTATATGAAAATAATCCTTGCCTCAATCTGAGCTTCCTAGCTCCCAAAATATTGAAAATATCAAATAGAATGTAATCTGATTTTTATGTCAGCGGTTTCTGTTGCAATGACCTTTTCCCACACACTAGAGGTCCAAGGGACGCACCTACGGTTACCTTTCATCTTATACGGTGTACCAATGATTCTTTATGATACTAAAATGGGCCTAACTCTCTCATACTACATGGTTTTTTGGTTATGATTCATAAATATTGATACATATCTAATAGTTCAATCAAAACATAATTTCGATCTCCTTTGATCAATATGGTTCCATAAACACTCAAAGAAATGAAATAGATTCAAGTGTGACACAACCCAAACCTAGATAACACTCAAATAGAATACCACCAAAACGTGTATGTTGATCTCTATTCTTTTAGTTAGGTGAAACACATAGTAGTTCCTTAAGTAATTGACCTACAAACTTTCAACCACCACGAGATCCATTTTCATTAGTTATTAGCTCTGCCCTTGTAATCTCACTATCTGAAAGCCCACTAGATTAACATTTTTTGGTCACCATGACCATCAAGTGGGTAATATTAGAGTGCATAACACCTACTTGAACATCAAGTAATTGTGAAGAACTATGTACCCAATAAGTCTCTGGACCAGAACATCATGTATCCATATATTTTAGATCAAGAGAATCTACAATCATGCTCCTTGATAAAGAATTACCATCCACCGTTCCCATAAAATTTGATCATCATGGGAAATTTCCCCAATCGGAAACCACTTGCCTTCATTCAAATTCCATTCGCTATACTCATAATCAACTCATACTTTCATAACCCTTGGTCATTTCAACAACTTTCACCATTCAAATTCTCTTTGATGCACCTCTACATTGTAATATATAAAGAAGAATCTTTACATGAAACCCATAACAAGTCACACCACATCGAACCTTGTTATTGAGGGACTCTGCAGCTGGCACCATTAAACTGCCATGTATCTCACCACAACTCTAAAATAGTTGCCTCATATCTAAACTAGCAAGGTCTACTATGTCACGATCCAAGGCTACACCTTGGACGTGGTCGGTGCTCGAGAACCATTGCTGGCCCTCAAGCGAACCCTTATCCTGGCTGACTACAAGCGAAAGACTAACTCAAGCATACATAAGTATCAAATTGAAAGAAACGTTTAAAAATAGTTTACTGAACCTCAAAACTTTGCTTAATATACTGAGTATGAAACATAAGTTTTAAATAAAATATCTGAAACTGAAAGACTCTTCAAAACTGTATATCTATGAAGCCTCTACTATATATAGACGAGTGTCGGGACAAGACCCCACTACTCAAAAGAAATACTACTAACAACTCATAAAACTCGAGTACTCCGAAAGCAAGGAAACCTCACTCGAAAGCTGATAAGCAGATGAAGTGATCTCAATAGACTCTTGTTGAGGATCATAAGAACCTGTATCTGCATCATTAAAAGATGCAAGTCGAATGACATCAGTACATTGAATGTACGGGTATATAATATAGCTGAATAACAAATTACTGAAAGAAAGGACTGCAATAGATAATAATGTACTCAAGTTGAATGTAAAGAAATAAAGTATTTAAATCATTTAAAGCTTTACAAAATACTTTCTCATCTCAGAACTCAACATAATAAGTGATATATAAGGGTGTGTTTCGTATGAAGGAAAACATTTTCCAAAAAATATTTTTCAATTTTATCATGTTTGGTTGGGTAAAATGTTTTGGTAAATATTTTCCAAATCAACTCATTTTCCTAAAATTTAAGGGAAATGACTTCCCTTCAAAAATTAAGGAAAACATTTTCCAAAATTTTCCTCCAACTTCAAATTACAAATTTTTTGTTGAAAAAATAAATTTAAAGCTTTTTTAAAAAAATAAATACTTTCAATTTAAATTTTTTATTTTTCATCCCCCACCCCACCCAAAAAATAATAATTTAAAGTTTTTTTAAAGAAAATATTTCTAATTTCTAATTTTTATTTTCACCCCCCCCCCCACTAGGCCCCCAACCCCTCAAAAAAAAATTAAGTTTGTTTTTCAAAAATTTCAAATTTTTATATTTTTACCCCATCTTATCCCTACACCCCTCCCCCCCCCCCCCGTCGCACCACGTCTCAAATACACCTCATCTAATTCTAGGTGTAGACGATCGTTAATCAGTATAAAACTCAACGAAGAGTTGGGGTCGAACCCACAGGGAGCGGTACGTGTTTAAATTCAGTTCTGAAGTTATAAAGTGGTCTATTTGGTTATAGGAATGGAAATTATCGCAAACATGTAAATAAATCTAAGGGTGTGACAACGAATATCAGATGGGGGGTTTGGATTATGAATTATCAGCTACAACACAATCAAACACGAGGAAAATAACAATACAGAGAGGAATTCTCAGGATGTGATCGATTATAGTCAAATTTCACTGTATGGGTAATTGAAATTACTAACAAATAGCTAAACATCATAAAAAGGTAAAAACAATTACCAACTCGATTGGCCATCAGCTGGGTAAGAGTCTCCAAGCAATTACAAAACTCCAAAAATGATTAAATTTAGAAACCCACTAGCAAATCCTCAAAATTAAGCTTAGAAATTCTCAAAGTCTACAATAAGAACTGAAAAACTAAGAGAAAACTCTAACTCTAAAACTTGGGGATCATAACTATCTAGGAACTCCTCAAAATTCCTTTTAAATTCCAATTTATAGTTGCCCACTTTTGGCCTGAAAGTCCATTTGGCGGAATAAGTCGCGCCTCGCCGAGTGGTTCGACGATCCACTCTTTGCTCCCTTCCATCGCCATTTTGCATTGGTCATCAACCTCCCAGGTCCTCTAACTTTGGGCGATAAAAGTTGCCATCGCGGAGTCAGTCGGTGATTCGCTGACTTCCCATTTCTGTCGCCAACTTTGTTCTTCCCCAGAGCTGGCATGCTGGAACTTTGGACGAACTAAAGAGCCACTTGGTGGTGCGTCGAGTGGTCTTGGCGATCACCAGGATTGCTTTTCTTTACTTCTTCAGCTTTTTAGTTCCTTTTTGTCCGGTCATGTCCTTGCCTTGCTCCTTAGCCTTCATAGCTGTAAATCAACACTTTAACATCAGTTTAGAGCATAAATTAAGCATTTGAGGACACTTATACTATCAAAACAAAGCTCTAAATGAGTCGAAATCTCAGACTCATCAACACTCCCAACTTAAACTTTTGTTTGTCCTCAAGTAAAACTCAAGATCAATCAGTTCAACAAAGATGTCTACAAATAGTGTTGCATAAGACTCAACATAAATGCACACAACAAGGTTCAAATTACTCATATAATGATCAATTGTGCACTCAAAGTTTCAAATTCTGACTCACCATCATCAAGAGTACTCAAGCTTACAATGCTTTCTTCAAATGCAACTTCAAGCTCAACAAAGGTATTCAAATGCCCTCATAACAAAGATGATTCAATATTCACACAAAATTTCTCAATAATTTAAAGTCCCGGAATCACATACAACTCTCACACTCACAAAGATGAACACATTCATGACTTCACATACAACTCTACCTTCATGAAGTATGGCCTGAAAATCACTTTCTCTCCTTCTCTTTCACATTCAAACATGATCATAATCCACCCCATTATTCAACTAGACATGATTCACGGGATACCCCATTTCTTTTGCTATTTTCACAACTTTATTTCAAATAAAAATTTCAGTCTTTTTCTTTCCTTTCTTTTTTTTCTCTCTTTTTATTTACATGGAAGGGTTCCATCTTTTTCAAAACAATCCATAAACAAGGGGGGATTTTTCACACTTCTTGACTTTCCTTCTTTTTCACCACACCCCCAACTTAGACTTTTGGCCTAACTTGGCTATTCAAACAAACCATACTTCATGAAAGTTATGGGTGAAGGGATAAAGAGAGGTCACAATTGTTCAAGTTTTTTCCAAGAAAAGGTTAGGCTCAAAAGGGGCAAACCAAGGTTCACACTTCTCACAAGGTTGGCCACAAAGAGGTATGTAGTTAAATAGGCTCACTCTTCAAATTTTTTGCCTAAGATCATTTTTATTGCTTGCATCACTCAATCAACCGGACCAACGGGGCAAATTTGATGTGTCATCAAGCACAATGTTCAAGGTAACCTCACCACACAAGGAATTGATACAATTATCAAACAAGACTCCACACTTTCTAGCTAGCGTTCAATGTTCAGCACAAGAGACTCATTCGACAACCGGCTAGTCACAACGAAATACTAAAAGTTCACATATTGCATATGGAACTTAGTTTGCCTCATCGTAGCTGAACATTCATTTTGTTCAATTAAGATCACTATTCAAGTCATCGGTATTGACCACAAACGACACTGAAATTTATACAAGAACAACCACAATCACACACAAAAGAGGTGGCAAAATTTTAAAATTTGGTTCAAGATCATTTTCTATCAAAAAAATGTGCCACAATTTATCAACAACCACAATTACACAACCAAAATATATATATATAACCTAATAAGCTCAATATTCACAAAAACACAATCGAACTCAATATTCACAAAACAGCCCACAAAAGAGGTAGGTATAGAAATATCTCACCCCACCAACAAAGTATGCAGTTGTCCTCAAATCCAACTAAAAACAGAAACAATCTAAAAAGTGACAAAGAAGGAGGTAAGAGAATCATCTTGCCAGGCTAAGCCTGGGGTGAAGTCTACATATCCACAACTCCCTCTGTCTGGGCATCAGTGCCCGGTGTCTCAGCATCCTTGGCTCCACTGGAGCCAACCATGGAAACATTCCTCAAAGAGGCCAGTACAGCTTAATGCACCATGGCTCCCTATAGGTCTACCAAATCATCATAGACGGACGCATCAGTCACGCTTAGCTGCTCCTCATCTGTCTCAGCCTTGGACTCATCAGCAGAATCATCACCTCTAACCTCATCTCCGGTGGTAGCCGGAGGGACCTCAGAACAAGCTGGAATATTTGTGCTCGGGTCATCTGGGATCTCCACCGTCCCAAACAGTGATGTCAAATAAGTGGACTTCAACTGGTCCACATCTCTCCTCAACCCAGTTATATTGGCCTACAAGGTCGTCACCTCCTCTGTAGCACCTCGGGTCTTCTCACAGGTTGCGACTCTAACATAAGGGTATCTAGTGCCAACTTGTGAACCCTCATCTCAGCCCCCAGGGTGTCAAAGAAGCAGCAATGACCCTATCAATCATCCCAGGAATAGAAGCATCTAACCGGGAGGCATGCACATCGATAGATTGGGCCAAATGCCCCATCATGAACAACATCGCCTGGGTGATCGGAGGTCTAGACGCAGAAGTAGCAGCAATAGATCTAGGGGGAGAAGGTGCAACATAAGTGCCAGGAGTCTCAGAAGAAATAGGTCTAGAAGTACCTCATGGCCCACTAGCATAAGGGGGCATCATTGCCTCTGTCGGTAATATGTCAACATCAACCACCGGGGAAGTATCCACCGGTGCTGCCCTCCTCCTATCAGCCTCATCCCTCTGGTACTCGGCCTGAATACACCGGATGTCAATAGAGGAGGTAGGTGTCACCTTCACATCCGTCTTCTCATCTCTAGGAACACAGGCCCGTCTGCACAGTTCAGTGATAAACACCGGGAATGGAAGCGAAGTCTGTCTCTGCTTAGCCCTCATGGACAGCTCCTGCTCAATCAACATCCCTAACTTCAGCTCCTGACGACTAATGATAAATCCTAGACAAGCTTCCTTCAGGTGTCTGAGGATGGAATTGTTCTGGGACGGAATAACAGTGTTGCTGATAAACCCAAACTAGTACCGAGCTGCCACATTAAGATCCTTCTTTTATATGGGCGCACCTGCCTCAATCCACCTTGGGGTGGCATCAGACATAAGGGTGCCAACCAACCCTTTAGGTCCTCCAAGGTCTTTTTCTGGATTAGATCGATATAATCGTGCACAAAGTCATAAGTACACCCCAACACAACATTGATGTCAGAATAGTCGCACTTCACCTTCTTGCCTCGGACTATCACATAATCAACCGGCCTGAACATGGTGTCCTTCTTCTTCCCCTTAGGGACCAGCTCACAATTGGGAATGTAGGGGCCCCGGGGTTTGGTGAAAATTTCAAACTTATGGAACTTGATAGTGTTCCACACTTCTGGAAACCTGTCCACCACACCATCGGTAGACAATCTCTTCTCCTCAAGAATAGCCCTCAAACCCTCAGACTTTAGTCGGTTGAGTTATCGGGGGGAGGACGTCGGAGGCATTGGGATCCTAGCCGGATCATTCATTAACTTGGAGTGTAGCTCCGCTCTCCGGGCCCGTAACAATTGGTCATCCTCAGGCTCAGAGATAGAAGCCTAAGAATCATGTAAGTCCCCCTCACTGCCTGATATGGTGAGGTGAGTCTCATAGACTCCCTCACTATCTGAACTCGCCTCCTTCGGCGTAACAACTACAGGTGCTTTGCCCTTGCCCTTACATCCCTTTGGAGGTAGTTTCTTGGCCTTTGCTCTAGAAGCAGCTACTTCCTCATCTATAATGACTCCTCGTGCCTGCTTTCGGGGCGGCATGTCTCTTCCGGAAACTTTGGGTCTAGCCATTCCTGTAAGCAACATAGAAAAACTTTAGAAAAAGTTCCAGAAAAAATGCAGAAAATAAGTGCAGGAAGACTCACCGAACCGGTCGGCGAGTCGCTGAACCACTTTGGCGAGCCAAGTCGTGCTCGCCGAAAGTTCCAGAACAAAAATTTCAATAATTTAAAGCTAGTCAGCGGTCTCCAGGGCCTTTCGGCTGATCGCCGACAACAATCGGTGAACTAAAAGTAGTTCGCCGAAAGTAACAGTGTATTTTAAGGAATTAGAGGCACAAAAGGGCGATCAAGAAGCACTTTCGGCGAGTTGCCGAGTGAACTCGACGAGCTCAAGCGTATCGCCGAAAGTTACAGAATCAAACTCAGTAATTTAGGGAAATTCAGGGCGATCAAGGGGGATTTAGGCGAACCGCCAAACCACTCAGCGAGCTCGATTCAGCTCGCCAAACGACCCAACATGCCAGTTTTCCACCCCACTCTTCAAAATCAAACCTGCAGCCCAAGAAATCAAATTAAACACTTACACTATGAAATTAAAGCAAGACCCATACTACGTATGCCTTCAGGGTACTCAGACTTCCCCCTATTTGGCCAAAATTAGCCATTTGACGTTTTTTGCCCTTAAGAAAAACGTCAAGTGCTCTATCATCGGACAAAATTTACCATTTAGCACAATCCGGGGTGACTCAGACTTCACCCCGCTAGACCCAACACATAATCAATGCAACCTAACAAAATAACTGACTAACGACACGGGAATCAATCATTTACGAATAATTAGGCACAAATTCAATTAATTACGGGCAATCCAACAATTAAACAACGATTAAACCATACTACCCAACAATTATCGACAACAATTTATCACAAGCAATTGATTTCAACCACAAATGTAGTTCGGGGTTTGGAAAACCAACCTTTATGCCGAAAAAGAATTTGAAATGTTAGGCGGCAAAGAATCCAAAAGTAATCCGAGCAAAGATCCCAAATAATAAGAGAATCAACACAAAAGTACGAGAATCTAATATTGAGTGAGGAAATGCTGGAGTTAAAAAGTAGGAAAGTGAAAGGATTTTGAAATTTTAAACCGTTTGGCCTTTAAAACCTTCAAGTTCGCATGCCAGTCGGTGGAGTAAGTCATCCCCGCCGACCCACTTAGCGATGCACCGAGTGGTGCTTTAGCTCACCGAGTTTTACAGAACTCTCAGCCCTTTGGGGGTTCAAACGACAGGCAAAGTCGGGCTCGCTGACCTGTTCGGCGAGTTGCCGACTGGACTTTTGGCTCGCCTGATTGCACATTTTCCAACACTTTTCACTTTTCAACCTGCAAAATAAACCCATTATTCAAAAACAAAATTTAAAACATCAAAGACTTGGGTTGCCTCTCAAGAAGTGCCTTATTTAACGTCGTGGTACGACAGAGATACCAACTCAAACTTCATTTTTGGGATTTTTCATTGTGTCACTAGGAAACCCTCATTTTGGCTTTGGATTCAAATGAGTCGAGATTTGACCCATTTGTGTCTCCAAATTCTTGATTGACACAGAATGTGAGGTGACCGTCTGGTTAAGTGTAGATACGTCTTCTTCCATTTCTTTCAAAACTTTGTCCAACCCTTCTACCTTATAGAGAATGCATGAGAGCATGTCTTCCGTGCAGATATTTTCTGAGTCAACCCTTGGTTCCTTAGGATTGTGATGCTCATGAGGTGGGATGTACCTATCTTTGTCACCCTCTATTTCCTTCCAAGTGGCGTTACGATTACGCCATTCTCTATCACGATCTCTCCATCTATCATCTCTATTCCAACCTAGATTTCCACCCGGCCTGGATAGTTTGCATGAAGACCTCCTCGGGGTTTTCTCCACCAACACCCACAGCATTTACACTCTTCAACCCACTAGCCATCACATTTTTCAAAAACAAGTCCAGTTGGGTCATCATTTTTTCCATGTTTTGGTCTCTCTCTTGATCCTTCTCGATCTATTATTTTGTCATTCTAAATGTGAGAGGAGACACTTGGTCCTCACATGTGTAGCATGCACTATTGATTTTGGTCATGCGATCAAGGAGTTGAGATGCGACCTCCCAAGGTTGTTGCATTATACCACCGGGAACAAGTTGATCAGCAACCCCTTTGTTTACCGAGTCAAGACTCCTGTAGAAGTATTGCAGCAAGACATCGTGGGGAAGCCCATGAGTTGGGCATTGAAGTAATAGCTTTTGAAACCTTATCCACGTCTCGTGGATTGGTTCTCCTTCCAACCGTTTAAAACCTTGAATACTATCCCTTAGCGTCATCATTTTTGACGGGGGAAATTATCTCACATAGAAAGCTGGGGTGAGCTCATCCCAAGTGGTAATGGAGTTCCTTGGGAGATTAGCTAGCCACTTGGTGGATTCTCCCATCAAAGAAAATGGAAATAATCGAAGACAGACCCATTCGTAAGAGATATTCTTGAATGAGAACGGTCCACACACGTCGATGAAATTTTGAATGTGCTCATGGGGATCCTCATGAGCCAGCCCTCCAAACAATCCTTTCAATTGTAGGAGCTGAAGCATTGTGCAAGTGATGTGAAAAATAGCGTTCCCTTCAGCATGAGGTAGACGTAGCCCCGACACCACCCAATTGGATAGGGTCGTTAACATCGTTCCAATTCCCTATATTGTCTTGTGGCCAGCTTGGCTACCATTGCTCCCATTTACGCTCATTTCTTCTTCTGTTAAACACAGCCAACATAAACACAAACAAAGTAAGTCGATTCAACTATAGCACAAAAAGATCACAATTCAAACTTCAATAATAGAATTCTAAACAACACCACTCCCCGGCAGCGGCGCTATTTTGATAAACGTCTTAAATACACATCATCCAATTCTAGGTGTAGACGATCGTTAATCAATATAAAACCCAACGAAGAGTTGGGGTCGAACCCACAGGGAGCGGTACGTGTTTAAATTCAGTTATGAAGTTATAAAGTGGTCTATTAGGTTATATGAATGGAAATTATCGCAAACATGTAAATAAATCTAAGGGTGTAACAACGAATGTCATATGGGGGGTTTGGATTGTCAATTAGCAACTACAACACAATCAAACACAAGGAAAATAACAATATAGAGAGGAATTCTCAGGATGTGATCGATTATAGGCAAATTTCACTGTATGGGTAATTGAAATTACTAACAAATAGCTAAATATCAGTCTAGACTATAGGTGCAATAGTTTTCTCTCGAACAACTACTACTATTCAAGTGATTTGTTCCGAACATCAACAAGCTTAGAAAATAAGAACAGCCCACACCTTAATTTGTCCACTCTCTCGAGCTAGATGGGTAGAATCGGGTTTAGGATTCACTCTCTCGAGCTGAACCCACAGCAACCCAATAACTACAATCATCAATTGAAAGCTTTGATTCTAAAACCTATTTAAAAGCAAGCCTAGAACTCTATGTTATAATTGCATTTGCAACTACAATTCATAGATTAATACACAACTATCAATTAAACCCACTTCAATTAAGCATTAAAATTAGTAAGTAACAATATCCATAAGCTAATTCAGCCCATAATCATATGAAAAACACCCTAAGAATTGGGGTTTTAGCTAAACATCATAAAAAGATAAAAATAATTACCTACTTGATTGACCATCAGCTGGGTAAGAGTCTACAAGCCTTTACAATTCTCAGAAAATGATTAAATTTAGAAACCCACTTGCAAATCTTCAAAATTAAGCTTAGAAATCTTCAAAGTCTACAATAAGAACTGAAAAACTAAGAGAAAACTCGAACTCTAAAACTTGGGGATCAGAACTATCTGGGAACTCCTCAAAATTCCTTTAAAATTCCAATTTATAGTTGCCCAATTTTTGGCCCGAAAGTCCATATGGAGGAATAAGTCGCGCCTCGCCGAGTGGTTCGGCGATCCGCCCTTTGCTCCTTTCCATCACCATTTTGCATTGGTCATCAGCCTCCCAGGTCCTGTAACTTTGGGCGATCAAAGTTGCCATCGCGGAGTCGATCGGTGATTCGTCGACTGCCCATTTCTGTCGTCCACTTGGTTTTTCACAAGGGTTGGCATGCTGGAACTTTGGGCAAACTAAAGAGCCACTTGGCGGTGCGCCGAGTGGTCTTGGCGATCACTAGGATCCCTTTTCTTCACTTCTTCAGCTTTTTAGTTCCTTGTTGTCCGGTCATGTCCTTGCGTTGCTCCTTAGCCTTCATAGCTGCAAATCAACACTTTAACATCAATTTAAAGCATAAATCAGGCATTTGAGGACACTTATACTATCAGAACAAAGCCCTCAATGAGTCGAAATCTCAGACTCATCACCCTCCCCCCCAAAATAATTTAAGTTTATTTTTAAAAATATTTTCAATTTCAATTCAAAAATTATTTTCTACTGTCTAGTAAAAATAAAAGATATTTTCTCAAAAATATTTTTCATTCATAAATCAAACACTAAAATATTTTCTACTCACCAACCAAACCTGAGAAAATAAGTTAAAAATCTACTTGTTTTCCAGGAAAACATTTTCTAGGATAACATTTTCAATGGAAAACATTTTCCTTCATACCAAACACACCCTAAAAATACACTTTAACTCTATTGGGAGATTCTCTAACCGACAACTATCACTGTGAGATACATGATTATATAACGTCTCGCCCATGCTGCAAGAACTGTCATACACCTTGTCGGGGTATAGAACACTTCAACTAAGTGGATCCACTAAGCTCTGCCCAAAGGCACTTAGGATTCATCTAAAAATTATGATCCTGTACCCATGTTGGCATACATGGTTTATGAAGAATGTGAGTTGTCTGAACTCATCCCCATATCAGTGCTCAATACTACTCCCAATAATATATATACTCATGCTCAACGTTTAAAAACATACTCTTCCTCTGGTTTGAGATAATTTCTCAAACTATCCTCTTAAAGGAGGTAACTGGTCTTGAAGTATCTTTGAAATCATAAGTCATTTAGAATCAAAGTTTCTCTTTTATCAATGTGAAAACTGATACCTTTGGGAATACTTAGTTCCCATATACTCTTACTCAATTTATACTTGAAAACTCTTTCTCAAAAATATATCAAAATCATATTGTCAGATGATCATTATTGACTCAAGAAGTCATACTGCATAAACATTGATGGTATATCTAGATACCATACTTCTTAAACATTAATGGCATACTAGACTGTCATACTAATAATGTTTTAAAACTCTTTCTCAAACTCCTCTTTACTTTCTCAAAAACTCAGTTTAAAACAAAAATATTGGCTTTAAACGATTCTCAAAATTTATAACTCAAAAAAGGTTCATGCAGAAATATAGACATGAAAAACTCAACTCGAGGATCTCAATAACAATATAGAAAACTCAATACTCAAGAACTCAAGAACTTAGAACTCAATGATACTACTCATCTCAAGAATTCTCAATTCACAGGGTTCATGCTGAAATATAGACATGAACGAATCAACTCAAAAATTTCAATGCATAACATATAGCAATTCCAAAATTAGGAATATAATTTCGAAAAGAATGAGGAACTCAAGAACTTAAAATCAACTTATCTCAAGAATATTCAAATCTAGGGATAGAATCCTAAATTACTCTTTTACTGATTTGAAAGTAGATGTAGGGCGTGAGGATGAACTAGTCCAACACTATGATAGCATTACATACCTGAAAGAACAAGGTTCTTGAAGAATATTTAAGAAGAACTTGATTAGAAGCCTTGAAACCCTAGCTTGAAGGAGAAAAATCAAGAAAACTTTTCTTGAGATTCTTGAATTAGTTTCTTGAAATATCAATGGCCAAGAATTATGATTTTCATAGGTGATTCATAATTATATGGAGGAATTTGAGTTGGAAAGAATGAAATTCTTGGAGAAAAACTTACCTTGAAGAAGAATTTTGAAAAAAATTGAAAGAATCTTGAATAAAGTCTTCTACTTTATTTTTTCCTTAGGGTTTTGCCTTAGGGTTTCAGAGAGAAGAGAATGATGAATTAAGAGATGAAATCTGATTGTTTTGGGTCTTTAATTAGTCAAGAAATTCGTTCAGGGTTTTCTTAGAGGTAAAAAGACAAAAAAGATCCCTTTTAATGTTTTTCCGTCGGCTAATTCGACACTGCACTGTATCAGGTTACTAAAATGGTCATAACTTTTTACTCAAAACTCGGATTGTTGTGAAATTAGTGGTGTTGGAAAGAAGATTCAAAGATCTTTAATTTTATAGGTTATGGACCACATAACTCTTTATATTCAAAGAGATGTAGTCATTTGAAATTGACTCAAAGAGAATCTTATATCAAAAACTTAATCGGTATGGAAACTTTCAACTCAACTTTGTGTTAGGAGTTTCTTGTGCCTTAATTGATATCCAAAATCATTCACACACTAAAGAATTTACCTTTACACATGTGAGAAATTTAAGAATCACTCGATATGACCCTACAAGTAATTGAAGAATAGTTCGGGTCTTAACTTAGAAATTTTTGGGATGTTACAATATCTCCCCCTTGCGATCATTCGTCCTCGAATGACGGTTAAACTGAGAATGGAGGGGAAAATAGTTACTATCACTATCTCTCTTTACTTCTGAGCTTGCCTACTAACATAGGTTGAACTGCTTTATACTAATATTTTTGAAACTGGACTAGAGAACATAAATCACAAACGATATGAGTTTGAACATAGTCACACTCTATCTGAAATTATTTGACAAAGCTAGGATATCTAGGCACGAAGTAAGAATAGGAATATTATGCCTTTAGTGATATGATTGGTAGCTTTCAAGCTTAGAAACACTTCTCAACTATGATCTTCTTTCTGGTTACTAAACATCATTAGATGCAACTCCTAGCTCCCACTAGAGTGTATGACTACTCTTACAAACGTCCAATCAAATCGCTTTCTCTAACTGTGTTCAAGCCTAATTTCTAATTCACAAGGTGCTAAACATGATATGGTTATACTTATCTAAACCACAAGATTGAGGTTCTATACCTCTATAGGGAATCTCATCCCAAGGATACTTCTTCTTATAGATGCCTTTAACCAACCTTGAGCCCATATCAAGAAACACCCAATGCACCATGCATTTGTCCGCATGTTAACAACACCACATTCAAGTCTAATACTATAACCACTCCATGGACTCCTCCTAGTTAATCCTTCAAAGAATTTCTCATCATCTCTACTAATGAAATTTCACACATTACTACCCGAAACTGACTAATTGCTCTCATTTAACTATTACTCATGTAAAACCTTATCCCCTTCTTCCTCCACATTTATAACCTTAGATGGAACAAGAAGACCACCACTACCACAATAAGAAACATAAACCCTCTCCTTCTATCATTACTCAACTACTATCGACATCATCACTATCAAAATGGAAAAGGATCACTGAAAGAGCTTTAGGGAGAAAAATCATAAGCACGATTAATTCAATAAATCTAATGTAAGAATATGAATGACATAACATTATGTTGCTAGCCTTCGAGAGTAAATCATGAATTTGTGAGATTGAGAATATTATGAGACATGAGTTCTTATATGAATAGGTTCATATCATAGGGCTGATATCTATAACTTTATGGAGTAAGATTGAGATCAATGGGCTAAAGGCTTTGCCCCTCATTCTGGAAACTTAGCATAGATGTGAATCTCTCTGAAGTGTATGAGCATAGGTCATAGACACAATTCTGATATTAGGAATATCAACAAGATGTTGTAATAACTTCACTTGAGGAATACACAAGATTATTAACGGATTTGATATATCTCTAAAACTATTTCTAAAAACATCACTATCTCATCCTCAACACTTGACTTGGTTTCTCATAATATCATCTACCCCTTAGGTTTGAAACTGACACTTTAATGGTATGGATCTATTCCATCATCTCTAAACTGGTCTACATACGCTTTACTCTAATACTCGGGAAAAGCTTATCTCATGGCTACTAAACTCTCCATAAACAGGTACTAAGACTCGTTCTAAGATCTCTTTCTAAGATGCTTCTCTTAACCTCTTCTCTTTGGCTTATAAGGCCGCTTAATCTAACTGTTAATAATCTGCCTTCTCCTTCTTAGCCTACTAATAACATCCTTCTAGGTCATATCAACCTAACTGGAGGAAGCTTTGAACTATATTTAAGAGGCTCGTCATTTAATATATAAAATCCTTTCTACCAAACTCTTAAGGGTAATAATTAATGCTTACATCAGCCTACTCCACATTGACAACTCAAATATGCTATCTAGGCATACATGAAAAGTCATTAACTTAATTGGAACCTCGTATGATCACATACAATCTGGGATACACCTCATAATGCTCTTGTTAATCTTATGACTTAGCCACACGTCACTACTCTTATCTAAAAGTTAGAATCCCATACTTGTACCACTCACATTCATTGTAACTAACCTTTTAATTCCTCTGCTACTCTATGTCAAGTCTACCAGATCAGATCTTAAGACTAACATAATCACCCTCATGTTTTCCTTCTTTTGGTCACGACACTCATCTCAAATTCAAGCTTAATGTTTATTACTACTGTAACACCCCGACTTTTTGGAACTCTAATTTAACTCGTACCTTCTTGGAAAAACAAAGAGGGTGAGTAATAAATTAAGAATGATGTGGTATGTCATATTTTAAGTGTTCAAGGGTTGTATCTCAAGTTTTTAAGTTAGGTAA